>APFE030409514.1:173044-213149 GCA_000404065.3 Pinus taeda | reverse complement strand
GGCGCAACTGAAGCATGAACAAGACGTAAAATGACTCATTAGACACTGACATGATAATGAAAACCCTATGAATGATGATAGACTCAGCTAAATGATGACATAGACCGCCATTTTGACAACTTTAGAAGGAGTGAAAGCAAACCCTAGACCTAATGCCTAGTGACCAAATTTTGCTTGAAAACTCTTTGAAATGACAAAATTTGACCTTGACACTTCAAAATCACTTTGTAAGAGCAAATTTGATCACTGTAGGAAGGCTGGAAAGACTGACACTAACAGAGGGATAGTATGACTTGTGAGGTAAAGGAAAATTACAACCTTACAACTCAAGAAAAGTATTATGAAAGGCTGTCAAATTTATGCAATCCAAGTGGGATACTCTAACTCTAAACAAAACAACATAACCTTGGAAAATATGCATGTTGTTTAGGACTTTATAGATGTATTTCCTATAGGAATTCCTAGGTTTCCACCTACATTAGAGTTTTATCTCATGATTGAGTTAGTCCTGAGTACAACTGTAGTATTTAGGGAACACTATTGCATGAGCATACCATTAATAATAGTGTTGAAATTGTAGTTACAGGAGATACTAGATGAAAGGTACATGCATCTAAGTGTGTCACCATGGGGAGCTCATGTGCTTTTTATCAAAAACAAAGATGGTACTTCAAGGTTTTGTATTGACTACAAATAATTAAATAAATTACCATTAAAAATGAATACCCATTGCCCCAAGCCCCAAGGGTTAGCTCAACTGGATAAGTCCTCGTTCTTATGTACCTCGTTGATTTGGAGGTCACAGGGTCAACTATCCTTGAGGCCCTTCGAGTTAGGCCCTGCTAATTTGGTCAATGGATTTAAAATATTCCCTTCAGAGTTGATTTGCCGAGATTTTCCTATGCGAAAAAAATTACCCATCACGCCAAATCAATTATTTTTTTAATTAGATTAAGGACGCTACTATATTTTCTAAAATTGATTTACGATCAAGATATCATCATATATGAATTAACGAGGAAGACATCTGTAAACCTAAATTTAGAACTCTATGGAAATTATGAGTTCGTAGCCCTTACATTTGGTCTTATTGATACCCAGACCAAATTTATGAGCTTGATGAATAGTATAATCCACCCGTATCTAGATAAATTTGTGTTAATTTTTATCGATGGCATCCTGATTTATTCTAAGAATCTACAAGAGCATAAGAGATATTTTCAAATAGTTTTACAAACTTTATGAGAATAATTATATGCTAAGTATAACAAATGTGAGTTTTTTGAAAATGAAATATAGTACCTAGGCCATGTGATCACCCAAGAGGGGATAGTGGTAGTCCCAAAAAAAAATTAAACAATCATGGAGTGCCATGTTCGTAAGAATGTTGCAAATATTTGATCCTTTATAGGTCTAACATGCTACTACTGTCACTTTATAGTTGGGTTCTCAAGGGTAGCCTACCCCATGACTTCCTCTCAAAAAAGGGGAGAGAATTTAAATGTACACCAGAATGTCAAGAAAATTTCAACCAACTGAAGCACTTGCTAACTATAGCCCCAATCTTGACAATTACAGATCCTGAAAAGTAATTTGTTGTATGTACCGATGCATGTGAGGAAGAAGTAAAAGGAGTTTTAGTGCAAGAAGGTGAAGTGGTAGCCTATGAGTTGCAAATATTGGAAGAGCATGAGAAATGGTACTCTACCAATGACTTAGAGCTAATAATAGTGGTTCATGCTTTGAGGGTATGGTGAAACTATCTACTAGGAAATAAAATTGTCCTAGTGACTAATCATGATAGCTTGACTAATTTCTTTAGAAAAACTACACTCATTTCTTGATAAGCATGATGGATCACTTCCTTGAGTAAGTTCAAATTTCATATAAAGCACATAAAAGGTAAGGAATATCGAGTGGCATATTCCTTAAGTAGAAGGTTGAATTTTGTTTATGAAATTTCCTTTAGTCAAATGAAATATGAATTTTCAAATCATATCAAAATTGTAGCCTTAAAAGACCAAAGTTTGCATTTTTACATTAGTAAATTAAAAAAGAAAGCAACCTTGAAAAGAAGTTAGGATATGATAATAATAGTGATAACTTATCAATTTATAGAAATTATATTTAAGTTCGTATTCAACAATCTATTAAACAACTAAGTTTAGATGAATATCATCGAAATCCTTATGTTGACCATCCGAGATACCGAAAAATGATCACTTCCTTAAGGAAGGATTACCTTTGGCATGAGGAAGGAGGTGAAAGAATATCACATGAAATGTCTATAATATCAAGAGGTCAAAGATGAATATCGACAACCATTTGGTCTACTTCACCCATTACCCATTCCAGAATGGAAATGTGAATGTATCACCATAGATTTTATTATAGGTTTACCCAAGTCAAAGAGACATAATGATACAATAGTGGTTGTGGGAGATAATTTATATAACTCGATACATTTTATTCTCGTACAATCCGCTTATAAAGCAATACAAATTGTTGATATATTTATGAAAGAATTTTTATGTTTTGCATGTTGTACCTAAAACGATGTTTTTTTATCAAGATGTAAAAATCACTTCTACTTTCTAGGAAGCTTTATTTATAGGATTACGCATGCAAGTGAAAATTAGTAATGCCTACCATCCACATATGGATAGGAAAACCAAGTATTAAAGGATATGTTAACGACAAATATCATGTAACAACTTATCATGTGGGAAGAATATATCAACCTCATGGAATTTTCATACAATAACAATTATCATGCTTCTTTAAGAATGAGCCAATCAAAAGTACTATATGGAAAAAATCGTGAAACACTTCTGAAATGGAGTCGTACCGAAGATACACTAATATTGGGACCTGATATGCTGAAGGAAATGGAATAAATAGTAAAAAGGGTGCTAGGAAATTTACAGGTTTCCCAAGACTCATAGAAACCATATCCAAATAAAAAGAAAACTTACAGAGATTTCCAAGTGGGAGAACACATATATGTAAATGTCAAACCAAGGTAAATTACTTTAAGATGGGGAACCTCCATAAATATGGTTGCCCAATTCTCTGGCCCTTTAGAAATACTTGCCAAGATTGGACCTATAGAATATCAACTAGCTTTACCTATTCATATACATGTGCATAATGTATTTCATGTTTCATTGCTAAATATATAAGTGCATGATCCTAGACATATTACTAATTCGAAAGATGTGCAGGTAAAAAATTAAGTTGCAATGATTTATATATAATTTTCAAATCATAAATGACCAAAAATAATGGCTAGCATAATGGTTGCAGATGTAGGTCCTGTTGGAGGAAAAATTCTTCATGAAGCCTTTGAGCATATTGGAATAGATAGAAACTATGCTACGGAAGCAAGTAATCACTCAAGTTAAAGTGTGGTGGAGGCACTTTTTCTTCAAAGAGGTTAATTGAGAAGTTACAACTTTTATGTGTGAGGCATACCCTAGTATGGCTGAGGGCCAGAAAAACACCGAGAACATTGTTTCACTTTAGGGAGGGGGCGTGGGGGAGGGAGATGTAATACCCCCTAGTGAAGTGTAAATATTATATTTACCTTCCTGTGAACTTACATTTATAGAAAAACGAGCCATGCTAGGGAATGGGTATGAATGTAAATGTAAATAAATGTTTTTATTTTATATTAATCAAAGTTGCATTTAGTGAGCCATGTAAAATTTTGGTGGGAAAACGTTTGTAGAAAAAAAATTCACATTCGAGATAGTTAAGAAGATAGTTAGTGAAAGCCCAAGAAGGGAATATGGGAATGGGTAGCTCCTTTCCATATTCCTCATTTAGAGATGAATTATCTCACTAAGAAAGCGGTTGGCCAAGAGGGTGAGAGGAGGAAAGCCTAAGGCTACCTTATGGCTTTGGAGCCTAGTTGGTGCAGTGCTAAGCAGGTTTAATTATTTGTTGAGATATTCTCTAAGAACAATATATTGTTTGAGAGAGGCAGATTGTTGTGAGGATGAACACTATAGTGGACTTAGGTGAAGTCTTGTCAAGAAATAAGTGCTTTAGATGTGAAAATGGCTCTAGGGGAGTTGTGGTAGTGGGTATTAATTCTCATTAGTTGGGTGTAACATCTTTTTTTGTACCGTGTTTTTCATTGCTAGGATATATTCAACTAATAGATAAGTGGTGTTTTTGCTAGATTAAAGTTTCTAAAAAATTGTTGGAAGAATGATATGTTCATTCTCTATGTTTGTGATATTTTAAATAGAAAAAATATTATGTTTTTAGACATGTTAGTTACTTAGGTTATAATAGGCTGAAGTAAAAGTCCTAAAAACTTGTAGATAAACAATCCACAATTCTAAGCAAATATGTATGGAAAATATAAGATAACCCCATCAAGTTTTCCATTTATAGACTACCTATAATCAAATGGATAAAAATTTAGTGAGTATATATATATATATATATATATATATATATTAGAGAGAGAGAGAGAGAGAGAGAGAGAGAGAGAGAGAGAGAGAGAGAGAGAGAGATAATAAAATAAACAACTCATAAAATAACATAACAAAGGAGAGAACATTTTGGGTAAAACTTTAACTTCTTTTAAAACAACCATTATATTTACTTAATTCAAAGCAAAATATTACTATGCATTAAATGGAAATTTTACTTCATGTATTGAGAATGAAACTCAAAAAAAAAATCTACAATATATGCATGGTATTTAATTAGAAGTCCCTTTTATAACAAATAATTTGGTTTCTCAAAATCTAAGCGAGTTATCCAAATATAATAAATCATATCACTCACTGTAATGTAATAATACAAGAAAAATTTCCCTCAAACCCTTTTACGCGCTGATATGCTACACAAACAGGCATGCTTAAAATAATTTCCTTGTATAACTAATAGGTAGAGGGATAGAAATGAAAACCAAAAATTTCGATAACCGTTGTCTCGACAAAAATGCTGTAATATGTAAGAAAGCAAAGGAACAAGAAAACTGGTTAAATATTTAATTTCACTTCATTTTTTACAGACATAAATAATCTTTGAATGAACAATAGTAACCATAAATGAAAACGATGGTTTTTCTTTCAAAAAAATTTATCTAATAAATAATGTCAACACATCAAACTTATAATTAACTTAAATCCTTGGATATGGGTAAATCATGGCCACATGGCCGAGAGAAAGACCTAACTTGCTATATGTACAAAGGGTACTTGAAAAGTATGTTGTCTCCCGATTCAATTTAAAAACCCCAATATTAAGCCAAATAGAATTGGCTAATTTCCCAATTGAGAATGCGAGAGACAAAATCCTCCATCAACGGGCTACATTTATAGCAAAGAGAACACAAATCTATCAAGTTTGCATGGCCATAACCATAGAACAATGAAAAAACACATATTAGAGATAAAATATCGGCGAAGCCTGGGTATTACCCTAGCTGTAAGTGAAGATATATGTACTGATAGTTTTCCTCTTGGAATAATAGAGAAGAAATATGGTAAGAACCGAGAATGAAGGCTCAACTATGTGAACCATTAGAAAATATATTTGGTAGTCGATATTCACCTCGAAGGAGAAGCAGGTAGGAGCTGCAAAAAACCAAAAAAGGTAGCATTACAGGGAGAAAATTAGCATAAGGTAAGAATCTCACTGATCTAGGTGAATTTTGGTGGCAACCCACCTATCCTACTTGTAACCACCACAACTATCTCTTTTAGTTCTTTAGTTTCCTTAATTGTAGCACAATTTACTATTTTTAGTAGTTTTTTGGGTCATGAAGCCTTAAACAACATTTTTTGGGAAATTTGTGAGCAACATCATGGACCCATTTCGCTCTTCCCAAAGTTTTATTTCTCAGATAGATATTTCTAACAAGATATTTTGCACGTCTAACGAAGATCGTATGCCAAAGTTACGACCCCATGAAGTGGATGTAATAGTTTACCCAAACGGAGCCCATAGTTTGGCGTTTAATCTTCTAGGGTTAGGTTTTTGGATGTTTAGGGTTTTCCACTGTTTATCAAAAATAAATAGGCCTTTGTGCCTCATTGTAACATAGTTAAGAGGCATGTAGCTGCCACATCTCTTCTGAGAGATAAGCTACCATTGCCCTAGCTAGTTTATTTCCATTTTTGTTTGTAAGTATATTTTAGTGTTTTACAGTAATGAAATGAAATATTATTTTTGTTGCATCTCTGTATGTATGGTTATATCTGTAATTTGTTGCATTGCTATTTAAATCTAGATCACTAGTATCAGAGCGGTCTGTTCTTTCTCTGTTATTCTTTGTGTGTCCCCAACGAGGTCGGGATGTAAGGAGTTAGGGCTTGAGTTGTTCAGACGTTTGCAAGATCAACCATGTAAATCTTTATGGCCTTCCATGGTGGATGAAAAGAAATATGACGGGGTAGGAGATCTTATCAAAATCTTTCTCAAAGAAGCCCTCAAGTGACAAAGGAACGTGATGATGGAAAAATTTGCTGAGATCTTTCATCAGCTACCCTAAGGGGATGCATCGGCTTCGAATAGCTACTATGGAAATGCCACACCCTTTAAGGTATAAGTTAGTTTTGGAATCCCCATATTCAAGGGTCAGATAGACGTAGATGGCTTAGATAAATGGTTAAATCTGCTAGAAGGGTATTCTTTTGTTCATGATTTTTTCAGTCAGGAAAAGATTATTTTCGCTCTTCTCAAAGCAACCCCCACATTAAGGACTAGTGGGAAATCTAGTGCGAGTAGAAAGATCAAAGTAAGAACTCACTGTTTTCAGCCACTCCCACTTGGAATTCATTGCGAGATACCATCAAGGAGCTATGAGGACAAATACATAAAGTGGACCATGCTACAGCAAGGAAGGGACCAAGATGAGCTAGAGTTCACAAACATTTTTCATACCCTTCACACACAGTTGGGTATCAAGGACTTTGAGCTACATTTGCTACTCAAATACCATGGCTGCCTACATAGATACATTTAGGATGAGATAGAGTTCCTAAACATCTCCTCACTCTTCACAACATACCGATACGCTATCAAAATCGAGCAATGTTTAAATTAAAGAAGCGAGCCTATGGATCTTTGAATCCAGAGCAAGGGAAAGGCTTCCCAAAATCACATAAGAAACAAAAAAGCCAAGATAGGGAAACCAAAGATAGCCCATTGAAGCTACAAGAAAGGAACAACACCACAAAGTCAAAGAAGGACACAAGAAAGTGGTGTGAATTCCAAAAGAGCCCCACTCACAACAAAAGTAAGTGTTGGACCAAGCAGTCACTAGTGGCTGAGTTGAAAGCTTCAGAATCCGATGCATGTTTCGACCCTGATGTGGGGCCATGAATACGACCACTTTTTAACGTTTATTTCATCCATTTTTACTCTTCTCTATCATGTCATTTATTATAATTTATTATATAAATCCATTTTATAAATGATTTATGCTCTTATGGATGAATATTGTTTCTTCTCCTTTATTTCTAATAAATTGATTATTATGCATGATTTTATCAATGATAGTTTTAATAAAATGGTTGTAACATTATTCATTATTTTTAGCCTCCAGGATAATTTCTAGATTGAAGATTTGATCATTAAAAGTGCCAACTCAGAAATTCGCTGGAATAAGAAGTGACAATTTTGCCGTTGAGATTATGGGAAAACGAAGAAGCATCTGGAAAATCTAGAACATGCGTTTGGTCCAAAACTGACCCAATCAACTTTATCAAAGAACTGCTCGCCCAAATTCATCTTGTACTGAGAGAAACACAAGGTTCTTTGAGCATTATTTTCTCATATTTGTTGTTGCAACCGTCCTCCAAACCTTAGCTGCAAAGCCAAATTCATCTTGCTCTTGTTGAAAGCTAGATGGAAATATATCTTTTTGTTGATCAATTGGTTGGAAACAATCCAATTTTGTAATAGAAACCATGTTGTAATTATCTCTATTGTGATTTCTCTCTGATCTCTCTCTATTTAAATGAAAACACAGATTAGAGATGGGGATGGAAAAGGGATGGATAGATGGAGAATTGAGGATTTGGAATTGGAGATTCAAGAATGATGATGGATTATGCATGATAGGATAGAATAAGAGGAAAAGGAGATTGATTCATTACCATTGTAATTCTCAAGCTTTTGTTGTTGTAATGATTTCACAATTTGATGATTAATATATGATTTGGGAGTTGCTGATCATTCTTCTGATCTGAAGTAGCGCAGCAGTGTCCGCTGGCGGCTAAGGGCCCATCCACGGCTGGATTACACTGCTGCTGTATTATATATTTACACTTCATATTTTCGTTCGATTACAGATTAACCGCGATGTATGTTCCTAAATCGGTACAACTGTATGATGTATTCTTAAATTGTGACTGTTGTTTATTGGGGATTGTTGTTCCATTACAATTTATGTTACTTTATAGCTATGATTCATGCGTATTGTATCAAAGATCATATTATTGTCCCTTTTAATGATAAGTGTGTTGCGTGCTTGACTTGGGTTGTTGTACATTCAGATTTAATCCGTTGTTCTACACTTTATCTTTGATAATCTGTTGTTCCATTTCTATTTGTTATTCAATTCAAAGGTTGTTGCTCGATTCTTGTTGATTATAATTATTGCTGCATTCATTTACGTGGGATAGATTTGTGTTGTTCAATCCTATTTATAGAAGTAGATGATGCTCCATTTCTTAATTGTTGTTCCATTTCTTGTTATTTGCATTATTGATTGCTTTGGTGTGCAGAACGATCTGAAACTGTAGTGGGCATTGGCATTTGCTGTCTAGTCCCCAAATTGATGATTTTTTCCTTGATTACTTTTGGCTACATCAGTTTCTAAAGGGATGAGTTATTGTTACTGGACCCTTGACACATTGCTTATTCTTTTGAATGAATGATTTAGGCTTCAAGGTATTTTGTTGTAAGTAGATTTTCTTTCAAGCATTCATTTACTTTTGGATTTTAAGAACTATACTACAAAACATTACTCTTGAGTAAATAGCCGCCTCAGACTGAATACACTGTTGAAAGAAAAAGTCATCCCTGGGTTGACAATTAATGTGAAGGTAATTAGGAGTTAAAAAGACCCTTTTTATCGCTCGACACCTAAGTCAAATGCCAACAAGGGGAATGGTAAAGGGAAGTAGATCATTGATGTGGAGCTCACGCCATGGTTTCCACCACCAAGATCCAGAAGAATGAGCCCAAAGATCCAGAGGAGGGGAAGCATCTTTTCCACTCACAGATTTGGGTGAAGGGTTCGCCACTGCAATTAATTATTGAATGTGAGAGCCAAAAGAACCTCATTCCAAAAGAAGTTGTGAAGTGGTTGGGCCTACCAACTACACCACACTGGTAGCCGTACAGAATCGGGTGGCTTCACCAGTAGTGTTGCCTTCCCTACAACATCAAGCCCGTCACAGATGAGGTATTTTGTGATGTTGCACCTTTGGATGTTTCTGATGTACCGTTAAGCCAACCATACTTATGGAGGCGACATGTTGTGTATGAGTCAAGGCCTCATGCTATTATTATTACTTTGGGTAATTCATTATATAGGATACTGAAGGTAGCCCCACCTACTGCCACCTCTTTGATCACTACTAAGAAATGCAACAAGCTCATCTCTTAGACCGAACAATTCATTTTCTATCTGGTTCGCTCCCAAACTAAGGGGAAGATCGTCACCACATCCATAACGCTCGCAAAGGGTTCCTCCACGCAGCAGCAACAACATATGGATACGGTCATGAAAGCAGACAAGAACATCTTCTCCTCACCCATAGGGGTACGACACAAGTTTCAATTCAGTGACAAAGTCTGGTTGCATCTACAGAAGGAATTCCTTACAAGAGCCCATCAGAGGCTCAGACCACTCCGACATGGTCCTTACACCACTACCAAGGTTGTGGGAAACAATTCTTTGGAGCACAACATTCCCCCATTCTTTCGTTTGTACCAAGTGTTCAATGTGGACTACCCTCGACCATGCTTCCCACCATTACTGAACACATCAGAGGTTGCATAACAGCTCACTAGGGACCAAGCTCAGCATAAGCTTCCTCATCTCACGGAGGATCTCAACACAATGGGGACCATTGCTTGCTAAGGGGGGAGGAATGGTTATATCTGTAATTTGTTGCCTTCCTATTTAAATCCGAATCACTCACTTATATAAAAGACTTGAAATTAACCCTAACATTGAAGGGATTTCCCCAACCATTAATACATTAATAAAAATGATACTATGGAAAGGAAATAAAATGTAAAAGGAAGAAATGTCAAATGTCTAGGAGGATCTAAGGTTGATCATTGTACCATCATAGAGTTTTTTGAGATGGTTGAAGATGCTAGAAATAACACTAGGTATTTCTTCCTTTAAAACCCTAGCAAGGTCATTTAATTCACTTAGGAAGGAAAACTAAATGGAGGAAGAAAATTCACCATGACCAATACCTACTAGTTGTAGGGAACTGAATATTAGGTAGGGGCCGATGCCAAAAAAAAAGATGTGGGAAGAAAACCTAACAAAATGAAGGGAAGCACCTTTGTTATCTCTATTAAAGATGGCACTACCAAGATAAGAGGCTTAACTATACCCCAATGTCATTCACAATAGTCGACATTAGTTATGGGCTTGGAGAGGGTTGCAGAGTGAAAATGTGAAATGGTGTCGTGCCACAGAGAGGGGAGTTAGTTACATTATAATTAGAAGTTTATTATTCCAGTGTGGATCACACCCTTGAACCGTAAGCATCATCGATCACTCATGACTCAATGCACAAAAACCCATAACATTTCCATGTGGAAATCTAGCCATCCAAAACCTTTGGTGCCATAAACCTACAAAATTTATAATTTGGCTTAGTGAGGTTCAACCAAGGATGCTTTGAAAATTATACCAATCGAACCTTACAACAATTACCCATGTTGATACAAATCATTCGCAAGTGCAATGTGTGACCCTAGTCAGCCTTAACCTTTCCATAGCTATCAGGTATCTAGCTCACAATGAACTCCATTATACTTAATTTCAAACTTTAATGCTACATATGGTTCATTCCTTTTTTTTAATGAATATATTTATAACTAGAAGATTATCATTATCATTATCATTACCATTATGTTTGTCTATATTTTTATTGAATGGTATTTGGAATTAAGGCACCCTCTGCCCACAACCAAATTAAACTCTGTGATGAATGATAAATTCATTTACAGTCTAGACCTACATTCCTAAGTTTGGTTATATACGTTTTGATACACATATATGGTCCCCTCCAAGAATATGCTTAGCATCTGGTTCAAAGTTATCATAATACAAGGTTGTTCTCCTATTGATGATTAATTCTATAGCTTAGAACCCTATATAATCCTTTATGTGTCCAAGGCTCTTATGAGGCTCTAAATTTGTTCAACACACTCCACCTCACTTCCAATCTAGTCGTCGCATGTATCCTGGCCCAGGTGAACCCAATAGTATCACATGGTACTCAACGTGGCCGAGGCTTTGGAATTTCAATGGCCCATACCCTTCCCCATTCATCAAGGGCATAAAATTACCCAATTAAACCCTACTTATTTTCCTTATGTACCCTCCTCTCACTTCACTTGTTGCTTTTCCACCAAATTCGAAGGCTCTGCAAGGATGGAATGTGGGCTTTTGTATTGTTACCACTACATACATCTTTTGCCACTATCTCACAATGCAGTGTATCCAGCTCGGTCTAGGGCCTTGCCAACTGGCTTATGTATATTTTTTGTTAAGGTGTCTCAACAAGCCACTCCCTTCCTACATTCACCCTTAACACCAAAGAATATGTACGAGTGGAGAACGACAGAGGTGATATGAACTAGTTTCACTTGCACTAGGTAAAACCCTCCCTTGCCCCTCTCTAGATTCCATTCTCGTAATTTGTTACAAAGCCCTTGTCTTTGAAATTGTTCTAAATACACTCTTGCATAGGGATGGAGGTCAACATTTTCCACAAAGGTCTAGAGTTGGGTTTTTAGCCAACCGTTAGGTAATCATTTTTAAACTGCTACACTGCATCTCAAGCAATATCCCCTAACTTTGTTTTCATGGAGAATTGGTCTACCCATTCGTGTTTTCATAAAAACTAATACCAATTATTTTGGGTGTTTAATTTGTTGGTTCAATTATAGGAGTAGGAACCTCTTGTCCGTGAACATTATTCTAGTAATATCCTCCTTCCTTCCTCCTCCAGTGTACTATGCCTATATATTTGTTTTTATTTCATATTAATTTTTTTTCTAACTGGCAGTTTTGTTGTCTACTACACCTTTTCATGTCACAAGTAATCACATCATTTCTTAGTCATGCACTAATGTTTCCCTATCTTTGGAAAGTCTAATATACGTCCCTTTACTTCTAGGTCGGTTTTCTTGTTTGTATACTCCTTTCCAAGTAATTCATATTACCATTGAGTGGATAGGAAAAATTAAAGGGTTTTTTCTAGGCTTGAGCAACCTCCTATTCCAAGTTCGGGACTACGAGGTTTTCAAAATTTATTTTCTATTCAATATATCTTTTATGGTTAGAAGGCTAAAGAGATAGGAAATTTCCTAGAATTTCATGTATATACACTTAATAGTTCTAAACGTATATTCATGGGAGCTTTCTTTTATCTTTGCTACAGGTGGTTACCTATGGATGCCCTATTCGGTAAGGCCAATGTTGGGTAGTAGTGACAGTAATGGAAAAATTTCTCTTTTTGAACTTTCTAGTATTGTTAACCTATAATAAAAATGAATCTCACTCTTTGTTTTGTTAAATGGAATGGTTATTTAGATTTTCTTCTATGATTGGATATGATTATTGCATTGGACCTAGTATTGGGTTTGTTCTTTGCATTTGCTCCAGTGTTGGCTACTACAGGTCTAGGCTAAAAGTTAATATTTTTATATATCTATGTATATGCCATAGTATGTAATTTAATAAGGAATAAAAATTATGTGACTATTGTTACAACTGTGCACCGCATTCTACAATAGTCTTTTTCCCATTTAGTATGCTCCTGGCTTGTAACTCTATAGTCGATGTGATTTCCTTTTCGGGTTTGCGTTGACTTTTATTTCCCAACACTTGTCGCTACTAGAGTCACTTTATATATATTACTCCGAATGTCAAGCAATATGAGCTACAACTAGTTTGTAAGTGTTCAGTTCACTTTGCATATCGCTATTCCATAATGTGAATTACAATAATTAACTCTGTATTTTCAAAATATAAACTCATAGATTATGGTAAATACTCTATTACAAATATAGAACTTATTTTCTTTCTGTTAATTCGATTTTCTTGTTCAGTAAACTAGATTCATTTCAATAAGTTTGGTTACAAATTAGATTATGTTTCGAATAAGATGATATAGTTGAATCACTGTTGATTTAAGTAGACTCCTTGATCTTAATTGCATCCGTATAAATTTTAAACTTAACCCCTAAGGAAAACACTATTCCTCCAGCTAGGTTTTACTCAAGTTAAAATCTACTCCACCATGCCAAATTCAAGTAGAGACATGTAGGATCCCCCTTCGAGGTTTCCCATTAAACACTACTCCTAGTTATAGTGACCTCACTTCGACCACACTCAGCTGAAAACAAGGATGCTTACTGCGTTGAATTTAAACTACCCCACCATACTTAGTATCCATCACTTATTCTATATTCTCCTCCACAAATTTTCCTTTCCCACTTGCTTGGGAACTGTTATTGTAGATTATATAAACCTTGTGTAACCAAGTGTTACTAATCTAGCCCAACATGACTAATTACCCTTCTGACTTATATCGCCTGAAATACACACACACACACACATACATATATATATATATATATATAATTATATCATAATACACTCAGAAATAACATGTACCCATATGTTACTTCCTGGAATCCCTGTAAGAAAGCTCAATTCATGTATTTAATAGTTTAATTAAATTATGGGTCCATCCTATTCTTAATCCCTACAACACCAAGTCATACTATATAGACATATCGTAGACAAAAATTACATTTTCAACATCAACGGTATATCTGTGTACTCATGAATCCCACCTGATTTTAAGTCTAAACATGCAAGGCCATAAAGATTCACATGACAATGTTTAATAATTCATACAAGGTGTCTAATCATACACTACTCATATTTTATCTATGAAGTTGCACATTCACCTCAATTGACATTTCAATTACTCACAAAGGCTACCTTATGCAAGCCTCTACCCTAATAATTTCCATCTTTTACTATTGTAATCATGTATGTATCAGAGTCTATATCCTCCTAAAAAAACTACCGAAAGTATTCCCATTACATAAAATTACAATTATTTCCAACAATGCAGAAATTATCCTCATAAAAAAAACTACCTAAGGTATTCCCATAACATAAAATCACCATTAATTCTAATGATGTAGAAATTATTATTAACTATAATCCATATTTAAAATAACAATAGTAATCATAATCTCCAGCTAACAATTTATCCTAGAAATCATGCCTGTGAGAAGATTGGACCACCCAACCTTGAACCAACCTATGATTTCCACTCGAGCGAAGATATTCTTGCCTGCAATCAATAACACTTCCTGATTCTGCATAATGTTGTTTTCATTGTTTTAGCAGCATCCCGCCTTTCAAGGATTTGCTCACCCTCCAGCCTAGGCTTTTCTTTTGTGTTTCCTCATAAAGCCTGTTTTTCTCTCTTGCGGTGCTTTTCTCAGTGTTTCTCTTCAACTAAGTATATTTATTTAAGGAAATTTTAATAATATCCGATCCTTTCGATTGGTATTCAGATTTGGGTAGAGCTCTTTTTACTCCTATGTTTCTTTCCTCACAATTTCCATCTTTATTCATCAAATTTATTTATTTAAATACATCAAATTTTCCTCATAATCAGTTTATCATGGCTCATCAGCCAACATACTAACAATAGTCAAATACAAAATAAAATGTTTCCATAACAGTAGAGGGCTATTACAATAGTAAACATATATACATAATCAAAATAGTATGTAACCTCTATGAAACAACAACACAAGCATGGTATTAAATTTTTACCACAATGTAAGCATGTATTTCGTTTATGATAAAAGAGAGATACTTTATAGACTATGCTAGTCATTGTTCTATTAATGATTAACCTTGGTAACTTACTAAAAATATTGTTATGCAACAAGTGAATGTTATATGGAGTTAAGTATTAGTATTGTGATAATAAAAAATATGGGAGGTATGTTACAACACCTTTAGAGATTTAGCTAAATAAATTTAACTATAGGAATTTTTTATTTCACGCATTCTATATAATATATATATGTACTTGATATTGAAATGGTTTGTTTATGATTCACTTTCTCCACATTAAAATGTTAATACATGCCCCTCATATTTAGAAATAGAAAAAAGTAACATTCTACATCCCAGTAGTGTGATTCTATTTTGCTCAATGTGGAGTTCACACATGTCCCTTTTAAAATACAAATAAAATATTCTCCAAATAAAAATAATGTTTTCTCTAGTAAAAAGCAAAACATTTTCTAAACAAAAAAACAACTACTAATATAAAAGAAAAAAATGAAAATACATTTTTGGTTAGTTTTAATTAAAAACATTACAAAATATCAATTAACTCATTCTCATTATATTCCCTTGCAACTTATGAGGAATTTGTGGTAAATATTTTACTCACGTTGTTAGTCATAATTAAAATATTTTTATTTTCATGCCAAGTATTGAGCCTCATTTTTGCTTCATTTTGACACTCTCCCTTACCTATTTTTCCTTTCCCTGACCATCATCATGAACTCAATGGGGATCAAATGAAAAGGTTTTTGACAAGGTAAGGTATTTAATTGTCTTACCTTTCATATTTAATATTGTTCCTTATTATTGAGTTAATCTTTCTATTAGCTATTGAATTCGCACGGTTCTGCAGCTAATATATGTCTTGTAGTTGATTCCAAGGTTTACCATGCATGGAGGTGTCAGCTAAGGGGATAAATATATGGACAGGTGGAGATTGATCCCTTTAATGATTTCCTCCTATTCATTTGTACGAGATCATCAAAGGATTGTTCAATTGCATGGTCAAAGCATAAAGTCAACTTCTTGTTGAACAAGTGAGTGAGAGTTTGAAATTCTTGTGCTTCACGATTTCTGTTGCCAAATAAAAAATCATGAGAAACAATATCTTGATATTTTTTATCAGCTTACTTTGGAACTCTGTTATCTAGGGTAGGCATAAAAGCCTTGAACAATTATTGATAAGGGCTTTTATAAATACCATGCAGAAAACATGAACAAGGGGTTATTTCTATATCCAATAGTATTTTTTCAAACTCTGTTTTATCTGTTAATGAAGAATGAATCTTTGATGCATAGTTGACTATTCGGTTAAAGTTTTGTGACCGCTTGTTTATGGAGGGCCCCTGCAAGAAATTAAGGTTTTGCATTTTTCATATATTTTCTTGATCATTTTGCTAGTTTCTTATATGTTTTAGAATCGTTCTGTAGTCTTGATTTTAGTCATATAGAGATAGCAAGATTTCATTAATCATTCCTTTTTTAGGTTGATTTATAATGATGCTAATGTTAGTGTAAAAACTTTTCATAGATTTCTTTATAATTTCAGAGTGTTTCATTTCAGAGCTTGAGTGATTTTTTTATAGTTTCATTTTACAGTATTTCATTTGAAGGAATGAGTGATTTCTTTATGATTTTGAATTCAAAAACATGAGTGATTGATAATGAGTAAATGTGTGATTTTGATTTTGAATAGAAGTCCATTTCATTTTGGTTTGTATGCAAAGGATTGCTAGAATGTTAGATGAATAATTCTTCTTTTACAGATTAAATTTGTGTTGCAATAGGTAACACCCATCCTTTGTATGTAAAATATTTCTAACCTACATTGAAAAAGGCTAGGTATAATGTGTAACATGGAAAAGTAGATACTTTATGAAATAAATAAAATAATTTATCACTTGGAAAAGCTAGACACCAAGAGATGAGATTCTTGCCAAATCCCATTGGTGAATGGGAAGGGATAATTATTTCATAAAAAAACATCTACATTAAATTATAGATAATCTTGATGAATTGGAGATAAATATCCATTGAGAAAAACATAAAAGCTTTCTGGGAGATAAAGACAAGATTTTATGAGCAAAAGACTTGCAGGCGAGTTTTTTTGAGAAAATCCTCGTCAATTGCATAAAACATCAACATGAAAGAGGAACACCGCTAAAGGAAACTATATCATGAAAGAGGGTATTAAATATCCATTACAGAGATCAACAAGAGGTAGTTGATCCATGGTAAGAACTCTTGGCTCAAGGGTGAACTGAAGAAACCCAATTCTACATTGGGTGGTGGTGCTCAATTTTCCGAGTGACATTATTTCATATAGTCAAGTTTGCATGCAATGTTATGTATGTGGGTTTCGTACCATCTATGTTGTAAATTAATTTAGGATATGAGAGAAATTGCTTGAGTTTTCTTGCCTATGAGATGATTGAATGAATTGCATGTGACCATTATGCATGAGTAGATTTCCTGTGTTAATGGTAGTTAGAAGATGATTATATATGGATGCATGTGACAATTATGGCACATAACTCTAATCCAAGTTAAATTCAGTGAAGGAACATAATATGTTGGTTTTATGCAATAAATGTTATCACATTTTTAGACTTATGTGCTATCTTGGTTGTTAAGATGGTGAATAAATATGCATGAGATATTATATACATATAATTATATTCTAATGCTTGAAATTGTATATCCCAAGGTTCAGGTTATCTATCCTATGAAATGTGCATTATGGAGTGAATATAATCTATTGAGGATCACACTGCATAAGATATATGTCAATATTATTTCAACTAAGTCATGCGATTATGACAATGATATATGGAAATGCTAGCTACCGTGTATTTATGTTAATGATTCCATTAATCCTTGTATGATGTCATTAAATTACCGAAATTTTGAATCATTTTGAATGCCATGATTGATTCTCTCCTCTGATTTGTAATGTATACACATAGAAATGTTGAAGGGTTTATACCGGCTATAACAAATAAGTCTATTTAGGGAAACTAAAGGTCCACATCGTGGATGAAGTAAAACATAGTAGGTAGTTAGTGTCATGGGGCCTAGGGGGTATGTTACAAATGGTATGAGAGCATAAGTTCAAATACTACGGCCTATGGGTCAATCCCCCTCTATTAGATAGGAACGAGGGCCAAATAAAAAGTTCCATTGAAGGGTTTGATTAAAAATTTTTATAAGAAAGATAACCCAAAATCCATAAAGAGTTGAAATGAAATATTAAAATTTAAAGCATGTAAATATCATATTGATTTCTTGAAATCCAAGGAAATTAAGATTCCTTAAGGTTGAACCCAAATATTAAAATGGTTTATTTGAGGAATCAATAACATATATATGTTAATCCACTATATATAAAATATTATTATATAAAAGAATATAAAATTGATGGGTGGTTTTCCATGCATTTTGAAAAAGCATGGTTCTTGTAATATAATGGTCTTAATTGTTTGTTTTTCTGGCATTGTGGGAAGATTTTTTAGTAATCCCTTTAAACTTTACCCCATCTAAGTCCTCTATCAAGACTTGTCATATTGAAGATAGTTCCATGTCAAAGAATTTAGTAAAGGTCGTATGCATGGAACCCATGAACCAATCGTCAACACATTGACTTAACGAATGAGCACCAGACATCATTCCAGTGCGGCTAAGAAGTCTTTGAAGGAATTCAACCAACCTTACCTCAAATTATGCCTCTCCTATTGTCTACATTTAAGGATGCATAATTATGGTGTATATATTACTATATATATAAATATCGTACAATAAGATATTTTGGAATAGTGAAGGTGATAGTGCAATGAAGTTCTATTATAGAACAATATAAATAGGGTAAAAACAAAATTCCAAAAGAGAAATGTGCCATGGACATTTCAGGTCTTACAATGCGATTGGTCGAGCTCCTGTTAAACGAATCAATTTTTTTGGGTGATATTCTTTTCGTGGACTTTCCGTTATTGCGAAATGGAAGTTTGTTCTAATCAAAAAATGTTTTGAAGACATTACATGAATGTTTGTAGGCTGGGATGTGGTGGAGTGTAGACCTACTAAGGGTTTCAGGTGTGTTAGTGTCCTTATGTTCAACACTGAGGCAATGTAAATAAAGTGTTAACCAAACATATCAAAAAAAATTTACTTGAAAAAAAGCGAACATTCCACTCCACTCCACTCCATTCTTACTCTTTGACCCTCATGACATTATGATGGATCAAACATGTGCCAGATCGCTACTCATACCTACATAGAAGTCATATTCGCTTTCACTTTCAAGAAAGGTATCTTTGGCAGCAGAAAAAGATGGAGACAGTGTCGACAATTGCCACGACCTTTTCAAACAAAAACAAAAACTAAAGAAAAATAAAGGAATAAGATTTTAAATGTTTTTTCTCATCATGGAAATACTTCACAGGATCGATCTGTCATGATTTTCAAATTTTCGATTTCTACAATCTCTTTTAAGTCTTCCAATGTTTCCACCACTATTTTCCTTAACACCTGCTTCAAATTTAGAGTTACAACTGTCATTTCTAAATCCTTCTATAACTACTGCATTATCGATATAATTGGTGTTTCGAGATCTGAATAACAACAAAGGTAAGCTTTTGTAAGTGGGGCTTTTGTATTGTTGGAAACTTTTTGAGATGAATTCCAGAAGTGTTTCTTCCTACTGGTGTCATCTCTGCAATGAATTCTTTAGGCTATTTGCAATAGATTCCTTTGTTTGCTGCAACCTACGGTGAGGAGCATATAGAAGAAATAAGCGACCCCATCTTGATCTTTCCAATTAAAAACCCCGTAGACGATGAAAACTTGGCGGCTTGTTCAAACCCTCCTAGTGAATCCGAAATCGAGGAAGCCTCTGATTAGGTGTATGGCAGGAACCCCCCCCCCCAATGAATGCAAAATCCAGGAAGCGAAGTTATGAGGCAACATGAAGAATTACACCTTTTTCGACAATTGTTTTAGATTTCAATTTTTGTTCGCCATGTAGTCCATGAGTTTTTCTAAAAACCTATATATTTAAAGCTACACAGGCACTTGTCCAATAGGACTTACGGAGAAAATCCCTTACCTCTGTTGTTTCCTTACGATTAGCAATGAAAACCACTGGTTTCCTTTTCATGTTGACTGCATTTTTCCCTTTGAATATTTATCTACATATCTAGAAGCATACATGAGCATTCCACCTTATCCACTGATCCAGAGAGGTTCGAATTTCTTCCATCCACAAAGCCGATTTTCTGGCTTACATTGTCATTTGATATGGAAATGCTTATCCACTAATTCATTGATCGAGCTGCTTTAAAAGTAGTTGGTCAGAAAAGGTAGCTATCTTTCCACTTCCGCTGAAGATTGCATCAGCAAGATTCCTTTAAAAACCTCTTATATCCATCTTATTATCAACATCGACTTTCACGCTCATATCATTCTTCGTCTCATCATATGTAAAATAACACACACCTAACTCAATTCATTCTGGTATCTTGAAATTTTAAAATTTAGAAGATGCATATCTCAAGTTCAGAGAAAGGGTTGGCTTATGAAAATATTGGAACTAGAGGTATGAAATATAGAGATTCATATTGGACCAGTATTTATATGGGGTTGCGCCAGGAGATGGTAATAAGATGTTAAAAATATGAAGCATGGTTGCGGCGGATTGGGGACTGTTGGTATTTGTGTCATTTATGTTTTGTCATTACCTCTTCAATATGAATGCAAAGCGTGGCCCTTCCAGAGTCAATTATAGTAATTCAATCCCAAATCCAATTTCTATTATGTGTAGACTCCCTTCAACCAAAAACTTCCTGAAATTACTAATACCATCTGGGAATTTACCCTTACCTT
Organism: Pinus taeda; assembly: GCA_000404065.3. Taxonomy (NCBI): domain Eukaryota; kingdom Viridiplantae; phylum Streptophyta; class Pinopsida; order Pinales; family Pinaceae; genus Pinus; species Pinus taeda. The sequence continues at coordinate 192,157 of APFE030409514.1, read as the reverse complement.
CCGCTGCTCCATGTTACACTTCTCAAAATACCAGTATTCATCACCATGTCAGCGGGTTCCACTTCAATTCCATATCGTTAAGTAATAAGCTAAGGTAGAACATCACACGACGGAACATATCATGGCACCACTCTAAGAAAGGCATGGCAAGAAGAGAGGAGATAATTCCAGGAAGAGAGGAGATAATTCCAGTTCCCAATAAGGTGAGTGAAGCACACTTGCTTAAATCTCACTTCAATGTAGTGGCGTTATTGTAGTAATTACTTACATGTAGGTATGACTTTAATCTAGGTGGATATTGGTGGTCACCTACCAATTCAACTTGGACACTCACCATTGCTTTTTCCAGTTTTTCAGTTTCCTTAATTGTAGCACAGTTTACTATTTTTAGCAGTTTTTCGGGTCCTAAACCTCCAGAGCCATTTTGAGGCCCTAATTGACGTCTTTTTCGAAATCTACCACCAGCAACTTTTTGTCCAAAGTTTTATCTTTTCTCATAGTCCTCGGGGAGATCTTTCCAATGGGCTATCATGGTCGTCAAACGAAGATAATATGACCAAGTCACGACCTCGAGAATTTGGTTGTCCAACTCACCCCAACATGACCGATAAACTCTTGGTGTTACATCTCCTCGGGTTAGCGTTTCGGTTTTTTAGGTTTTGCTCTTATTGTTCAATAATAAAAAGGCCCTTGAGCCTCATTCAGAGGCATGTAGCTACCACATCTCTTCTCAGAAATAAGCTACCATCGCCCTAGCTGGTTTATTTCCGTCCCTGTTTCTAAGCATATTTCAGTATTTTACATTAATGAAATGAAGTATTATTTCTGCTAGATCTTTGTTTTTATGGTTACCTCTATAATTTGTTGCATTTTTGTTTAAATCTAGATCAGTGGTATCAAAGCGGTCTGCTTTTTTTCTCTGTTTTTCTTTGCATTTCCCCAACAAGGTCGAGATATAAGGAATTAGGGCTTGAACTGGTCAAACCTTTGCAAGACCATCCCCACAAATCCCAACGGCATTCCATGGCAGATGAAAAGAAAGATGAGGGGGCAGGAGATCCGATCAAAATATTGCTCGAAGAACCCCTCAAGCGACAAAGGAATGCAATGATGGACAACTTTTCCTAGATCCTTCAGTGGCTACCCAGGGGCAATGCATCAACTTCCAACAGCTACTATGGAAACACCATATCCTTTAAGGTACAAGTTAATTTTGAAATCCTCATATTCGAGAGTCAGATAGATGCAAATGTCATCGATAAATGGTTAAATCTGCTAGAGGGTTATTTTTTTGTACATGAATTTTCCAGTCGGGAAAAGATTATTTTCCCTCTTCCCAAAGTAGCCCCCCACGTCAAGGATTGGTGTTAAACCTACTACAAGCAGAAGGATGAAATTATAGGCTCACTATTTTCGGCCGCACCCACTTGGAATTCATTCCGGGATGCCATCAAGGAGCAGTACTACCCTTTTGAAAGATATGAGGATCAATACATAAAGTGGACCACGCTGCAATAGGGAAGGGACAAAGACGTGCCAGACTTTACCAATATTTTCCATACCCTTCACACAAAGTTGGGTATCAAGGATACAGAGGAACATTTGGTACTCAAATACCATGTCTACCTACACAAGTACATCCAGGAAGAATTAGAATTCTTGAACATCCCCTCGCTCGGCACGACATACCGATATGTCGTCAAGGTCGAGAAAAAGTTTAAATAGAAGAAGCGAGACTTTGGATCTGTGAATGCAAAGCAAGGGAAAGGTGCCCCCAAACTGCAAAATAAATGAGAAAGCTAAGGTGGGGTGGCCCAAGACAACCCGCCAAAGCTGCAAGCAAAGAACAATGTCGCAAAGCCAGAAAAGGACACGGGAAAGTGGTGTGAGTTCCATAAGAGCTCCACTCACAACACAAGTGAGTGTAGGGCCAGGACATCACTAGTGGCCGAGCTAAAGGTTCTAGAATCAAATGCATGTTCCGAATCTGAGTCAAAACCCGGCAAGGGCACTAACAAAGGGAAGCAGATTATTGATGCAGAGCCCAACACCACCATTGCCACCATGAATATCTAGAAGGAGGAATCCCAAGATCCAAAGGAGGAGGAGCATCTCTTCCACTCCTAGATGTGGGTAAAGGGTTCCCTTCTATAGTTCATTATCAATAGAGGTAGCCAAAAGAACCTCATTTTTGCAGAGGTCGTGAAGAGGTTGGGCTTACCGACCACAATATATCCACAATTGTACACCATTGGGTGGCTTCACCAAGGATGGGATCTTAGCGTGAGCCAACAGTGTCAACTTCCATACAACATGAAGCCCTTCACAGATGAGGTATTGTGTGACATTGCTCCCTTTGAAGTTTGTGATGTACTATTAGGACAACCGTCCTCGTGGAAGCCATATGTTGTGTATGAATCCAGGCCCTGAGCTGTCATTCTTACTTTGGGAAATAAGTTGTACAAGATACCAAAGGTAGCACCGCCTGCTGCCATCTCTTTTGTTACTGCAAAACAATGTAGTAAGCTAATTTACAAAACCAGGAAATTTGTTTTCTTAATAATACGCCCTCAAGGAAAGAAGAAGATGGTGGCCACGAACTCTAGAAAGGGCCCCTCCGCATGACAAATATAGATGGACAAGGTCATCGAGGAGTATGAGGACATCTTCACCTCCCTTGCAAGGGTTCCTCTGCACTGTCAAGTTAAGCATTCCGTCAATCTGACCCCAGGTGTGCTACTGCCTAATGGACCAACCTATCGGGGCTCCATTCTGGAGAATGATGAAATCAAGAGGCAGATTCAGGAGCTGCTACAAAAAGGTCACATCCGTCTGAGTTGATGGCCCTGTGGGAGCCCGATCATGTTCGTACGGAAGAAGGATGGGACTTGGAGACTCTGTATTGACTATCGAATGTTGAACAAGATCACTGTCTGTAATAGGTACCTGATCCCATGGATTGGTGACCTCTTAGACCAACTGAAGGAGGCAAAATATTTCAGCAATATCGATTTGAATTCAGAATATCACCAGGTACCAATCGAACCCTCTGATGTGTAGAAGACTACCTCCAAAGACAAGGAGGGCCTTTTCGAATGGTTGGTTATGCTTTTTGGATTGATAAATGCTCCTGCAATCTTCATGAAGCTAATGGATGACATATTCTGGCCATTCACCAACTCATTTGTAGTGGTATGCTTGGATGACTTCCTGATCTTTAGCCAGAGTTGGGAGGAGCACCTCCACCACATCCGACAGGTTCTCCGAACATCGTGGCAACACAAGTTATGTGCCAATTTGGAGAAATGTACTTTTGGCATGACCTAGGTTCAGTATCTGGGATACATTATTGATGAACATGGGGTGCATGTGGATCCAACCAAGATCCAAGTCATTCTAGATTGCCCATCTTCAACCACTCTGATAGAGCTTCACAACTTTCTAGGGCTTGCCAACTTCTACCATAGGTTCGTGTTGGGATTTTCTCATATCACTTGGCCCTTGAGTCAAGTCACCAAGGGAGGAGCTAAAGAAAATTTCTTTTGGTCTGAATCTCAACAAAAGGTATTCAAAGAATTGAAAGATCACATCTGCTCAGCTAGAGTGCTCACGTTACCAGACTTGTAACAACCATTTGAGGTTGAGACAGATGCCTTTGACTATGCTATTAGGGCAGTCCTTACTCAACACGGGCCTCTAGTGGCATATCACAATAAGACACTTTCATACACAATCTGCAAGTATCCTACTTATGACAAAGAGATGTATTCCATTGTGTAGGGCTTCCAAAAATGGAAGCATTACAATTTGGGGAAGGAAATGGTCATCCACACAAACCACTGACCCCTGCAGTTCCTACAGACCCAGGGGAAATTGCAGAATGATCGCCATCAAAAGTGGTCGATATATCTGCAAGAGTTCCATTTGAATATTAAGTATAAGAAGTGTAGCACCAATAATGTTGTAGATTTCCTCAGTGGACCACCAATCATGGTGTTAACCACTGTGCTCAAATCTTGTGGGCACGAGTCTTCTGATTGGACACTTCTCTACAAAAGTGACCCAGAATTCGGCTGCACATACCAGACACTCTTGGAGGGTCACTATGTTCCAGGTTTTCACCTCCAAGATGCCCTATTATGCCACCTGGGTTGCCTTTGTGTTCCTTCAAATCAGCATGCCAAGATGATTTTGGAATCACAGTACAGTCGAGTTGCTGGGCATTTTGGGGTGATGAAAATGGTGGTAGTACTACAAAAGTGTTTCTATTGGCCGAATCTTCAACAGGATTTTGGGGAGTACATCGGATCATGCACTGCCTGTGCCATTGCCGAACTGACCATCAAGAAGCAAGGCCTCTATACCCCATTGCCTACCCCTAGTCGACTTTGGGAATCCATCTCCATGGATTACATGTCAGGCATTCCTTCCACTAAACATGGAAATGACTATGCTTTTGTGGTCCTCGACAGGTTCTCAAAGATGGCCATTATGGTGGCCTGCAAGAAGAATATCATAGCAGAAGCCACTGCTAAACTCTTCTTTGAATGAGTGTGGGTACAGTTTGGGATCCCACAATCTGTCATATCACATCAAGACAATAGGTTCCACAGTACATTTTGGTCCACTATCTGGTCAATGTTGGACACCAAACTCACTAAGTCAACAACCTTACATCCTCAAACTAATGGCCAGCGAGAGTTTGTCAACAGGATGATCATACACATTTTATGCATGTACAACTCAAATCATCCACACACATGGGATGAGAGCCTCCCCTATGTTCAACACAGCAACAACCGGGCTCTCCACAGCCTGACTGGCCACAACCATTTCAAGTGGGCTTGGGATTCCAACCATTATGTCCCATTGATGTGGCCATGCCATTTGCAACTACTCATGCAGATTCGGCTCATATCCAGTTCGAAATAGATAAGGCGAGCAGATTCATTGAGCACATCCAACATATTCACCAATAGGTACATGAAATTTTGGAGAAATCAAATGCCAAGTACAAGTAGCGACATGATCAACATCGGGTGCCACACAAGTTTCATCTGGGCAGCAAAGTGTGGTTGCATTTGCAAAAGGAATGCCTTACCAAAGCCTAACAAAAACATAGACCACTTCGATATGGTCCTTACACCATTACCAAGGATGTGGGAGACAATGCATTTGAGCTCAGCTTTCCCCCATTCCTTGGCCTATACCTAGTGTTCAATGTGGACCACCTTCGGCCATAATTTCCCCCATTAATAGACACATCAAACATTGTATAACAGCTCACACTCACAGAGTTAAATCTAGATTGCATCGAACAAGCTTGTTCCAGGTGTCTCCATAGACACACGCTGGACAATGAGGACTCAGGAAATCTCAAAAATCAAAGTGTTTGGATGATGCTCGAACTAGGGCCAGAGTGTAGATCTCATTGTCCTAATCACGGTGGTGCGAACGGTTCGTCAAACTGAGTCTGTATGCGAAAGTTAGAAGCAGTCAAAGTTGGGTTGACTTTTTTATGAATGGGTAGGCTTAAGGAGGTCACAATTTGGACTTTTTCCAGCCACCAGATTTCGGCCAATGTTGGAAAAATTCTGGGAAAATTTGTTGCCTCATTAATTGGACTCCTACGGTCAAAAATGGATTTAAAAAAAATCATATTATTTTTAATAAAAACAAAAAAATAATAAAAAAAGCGGGCAGGGGCCACCAACCCCACCACCCCCAGTGCACCATACACCATATTTAAATGGGCCATTGGGAATCGAACCCACTCAGCCACGTGGCCGACTCACACCACAGGCGGCCCAATTGAAACATTTAAAAATGTAACCAACACCATACTATTAAACCAAAACCAATGACACATTAATAGACGTAACCATGTAGGCGTTTGGGTCGGGCCACCCAATGCGGACCTGGCCCCATTTTAAAACAAACACTTATTTTTACCACTGTGCCAAACTAGCCACTTTGGAAAAATCGCGTGAAACTTTATATTAACCCAGAATTTTACTAGTGCATGTAGTTCAAGGTAGAGGAGGAACCAGGAGTAGACATGCTTTTCGAGACAAGTAATTTTTAATTAATTTTTATGCAGGTGGAACCATAACTGAGCAAAAATTTGTAGAAGGGCCAAATTTCCACTTTCTTAGATTTTGACAAATTTTATATGGATTCAACACCTCTCGTCGCCACAAACACAATGGAGCTGCCCCTTTCTCCATCAGATTTCTACATTTTCAACCATTTTTGGTATGAAGTTGGAACTATGATTGCTGCAAAAATAGGGAGCGAAACCATGAGCCTTGAATTTTTCCCAAGGAGGTAAATTTTCTCTATGTTGGAATATAGTCAAGTTTATACTCGTCTTTCATGGTTTTTTTGCAGAGATCAAGATGGCAAGGTTGGATTTTCCATTTGAGTTGCAAATGTCCAGTCCACCCGCGGAGTAGAATCTTTAAGGAATCCTGGGGAATCTAAAAGATTCCTTGAGCCCCAGATTCTCAATTTCTCAAAATTCATATTTTGGATAGTCGATTTTGCACTACGTGATGCCACAAATCTAATGGTGCATTCAAATTTTGCATTCTCTCATTTCATTTTCCAACAACTTTTCTATGTGCGAGTGTAGGTGTCCACTGTCATGTGCTAGAAGTCATTTTCATGTGATCAATGTTGTAAGATCGATGGTCTAAACAGCTTCAGCAGTGTGATATCCTTTTCTTCAGATCGCTCAGTGTTCATGCACTTCTTCTTTGTGCATTGTGCTATACAGACACTTGTTGATGTCTGATGTGGGATCCTGTTTCTTACTCATTTTTATGATTCCTTCTTGATGTGACGCGGAATCGCCTGTGTGATGTACTTGTTTTCATGATTCATCATGTTGTGTTTTGAGGTCCCTTTGTTGTATGTTGATGGGATACTCATGTTGTCTTCATGCATGTTTGTCTTGAGATCCCTTTTATGCCATGTTGGTGGGATGCTCATCATGCATGAGCTTGTGTCATACTGATAGCAGTCTTTTGACTGAGAGTTCTCGTAGTCAAACATCTCTTAGAGCCACTGCTGCATGAGGGCATTTTTTTGTATGAACATGACATCATCTCTTGTGAGGGCATTTGCCTACACCATCTTGACACCGAGGCTAGGAGACATAGTCCCTCCTAGACAAACTCCATTATCAATGGCTTATGTTTTCATGCGCTGATGATTCTCATGTTCCTCTTCTTTATAGCATGCACACGTATTCCTTTATGTTTCTTGTAAAAACGCAATTTAACACATCACGAAAGTAAAAGGTCTTGGAAGGGTCCTTCGTCACACCCAGACCTAGATCAAAGCTACAACTGATCGAATCATGGACACATAGATCAAGCACACTCACCAGCAGAATAGCCAACTATATCGAGTTGTCAAAGTAGGCAAACTCCTTAACCAGGGCAAGTGGCTCACCAGGGACCAAGTTCCGCAGAAGTTCCCTCATATCATGGATGAACTAAACGCAATGGGGATCATTACTTCCTAAGGGGGAAGGAATGATCGAGGTGGATATTGGTGGCCACCCACCAATTCCACTTTGATCCCCACCATTGCTTCTTTCAGTTTTTCAGTTTCCTTAATTGTAGCAAAATTTACTATTTCTAGCAGCTTTTCAAGTCCTAAACTTCCAGAGCCATTTGGAGTCCCTAAACGACATTTTTTTTTAAATCTACCGCTAGTTATTTTCTATCCAGGGTTTTTTTTTTTTTGGTTGTAGTCCTCAGAGAGATCTTTCCAACGAGCTATGATGCATGTCAAATGGAGATAATATGACCAAGTAGTAACCCCGGGAAGTTGGCTGTCAAACTCACCCCAACGGGGCCGATAAACTCTTGGTGTTACATCTCCTCTGGTTATGGTTTTGGTTGTTTAGGCTTTGCTCTTATTGTTCAATATTAAAAAGGGCCTTGAGCCTCATTGGAAGATATTTCAGATGCATGTAGCAACCACATCTCTTCTCAGAGATAAGCTACCATCGCCCTAGCTAGTTTATTTCCATTCTTATTTGTAAGCATATTTTGGTATTTTACATTAATGAAATGAAGTATTATTTCCGCTACATCTCTGTGTTTATGATTACCTCTGTAATTTGCTGCATTCCTATTTAAATCTGTATCGGTGGTATCAGAGCGATGTACTTTTTTTCTTTGTTTTTCTTTGCATGTCCCCAATGACGTCAGTATATCAGGGGTTAGGGCTTGAACTGGTAACCTTTGCAACACCAGCCCCGCAAATTCCTATGGCCTCCCATTGCGGATGAAAAGAAATATGAGGGGGCAAGAGATCCTATCAAAATCTTGCTCAAAGAAGGCCTCGAGTGACAAAGGAACGTGATGTGGACAAATTTTCCCAGATCCTTCAGTGGCTACCCAGGGTCAACGCATTGGATTCCAACAACTACTCTAGCAACGCCACACCATTTAAGGTACAAGTTAATTTTCAAATCCCCATATTCGAGCGTCAGATAGACGCAGATGTCATCGATAAATGGATAATCTACTAGAGGGTTATTTTCCGGTCGAGAAAATATTATTTTCGCTCTTCTCAAAGCAGCCCCCCATGTTAAGGATTGGTGGGAAACATATGTTGGCCAGAACGATGAAAGTACAGGCTCACTATTTTCACCTGCACCCACTTGGAATTCATTCCGTAATGCCATCAAGGAGCAGTACTACCCTATCGGAAGCTATGAGGATCAATACATAAAGTGAACCACGTTGCGCTAGGGAAGGGACCAAGACATGCTGGAGTTTACCAATATTTTCCATACCCTTCAGACAAAGTTGGGTATCAAGCGTATGGAGTAGCATTTGGTACTGAAATATTGCAACTACGTTCACAAGTAAATCTAGGAAGAAATAGAATGCCTGAGCACCTCCTCGCTTGGCACGACATACAGATATGCTGTCAAGGTCAAGCAAAAGTTTATACAGAAGAAGCGAGACTTTGGATCTGCGAATCTGAAGAAAGGGAGAGCTGCACCCAAACCACATTACAAAGGATAAAGCCAAGGCAGGGTGGCCCAAGACAACCCGCCAAAGCTACAAGAAATAATAGCACCGTGATGCTAAAAAGAGACACGTGAAAGTTGTGTGAGTTCCATAAGATTTCCACTAACAACACAAGTGAGTGTCGGGCTAAGCAGTCACTGGTGGCTGAGCTAAAGGTTTTAGAATGAGATGCATGTTCCGACTCTAATTCAGAACTAGACAAAGGGAATGACAAAGGGATGCAGATTATAGATGTGGAGGCCAACTCCACCATTGCCACCACGAAGATCCAGAAGGAGGAACCTAAAGATCCGGAGGAGGAGCATCTCTTCAACTCCCAGATCTAGGTAAAGGGCTCCCCGCTACCATTCATTATCAACAACATGACCCACAAGAACCTCATTTCAGCAGACATCATGAAGCGATTGGGTTTATCGACCATAGCACATCCACAACCATACACCATCGCATGGCTTCACCAAGGATGGGATCTTCACGCGAACCAACAATGTCACCTTCCATACAACATCAAGCCCTTAACGGATGAGGTATTGTGTGACATTGCTCCCCTTGAAGTTTGTGATGTATTATTAGGACAACCATACTCATGGAAGCAACATGCTGTGTATGAATCAAGGCCCTCTGTTGTTATTGTTACTTTGGAAAATAAGTTGTACAGGATACTAGAGGTAGCACCGCCTACTGCTATCTCTTTGGTTACTACAAAAAAATGCAATAAGCTCATTTCGAAAACTAGGAAAATTGTTTTCCTGATGATATGCCCTCATGGAAAGAAGAAAAAGGTGACCATGACCTCCAGACAGGGCCCCTCCGCATGAAATCTACAGATGGAAAAGGTCGTGGAGGAGTACAATGACATCTTCACCTCCCCCGCAAGGGTTCCTTTGCACTTTCAGGTCAAGCACTCCATCGATCTGACCCCAAGTGTGCTACTACCCAATGGACCAATCTATCGGCACTCCATTCTAGAGAACGATGAAATCAAGAGGCAGATTTAGTAGCTGCTGCAAAAAGGTCACATACGTCCGAGCTCATCGCCCTAAGGGAGCCCGATCAGGTTGGTACAGAAGAACGATTGGACTTGGAGACTTTGTATTGACTATCGGGCGCTAAACAAGATCACTATCCATAATAGGTACTTGATCCCACAGATTGATGACCTCCTGGACCAACTGAAGGGGGGAAAATATTTCATCAAGATCAATTTGGAGTTAGGATATCACTAGGTACCAATCGAACCCTCCGATGTGTGCAAGACTGCCTTCAAAGCTAAGGACGACCTTTTCGAATGGTTCGTTATGCCTTTCAGATTGGTGAATCCTCCTACAATCTTCATGAGGCTAATGGATGACATCTTATAGCCATTCACCAACTCATTTTTAGTGGTATACTTGGATGACTTCCTGATCTTCAACCGTATCTGAAAGGTTCGCCAGACATTTTTGGAAACACAAGTTATGCGCCAATTTGGACAAATGCACTTTTGGCATGACCCAGGTTCAATTTCTGGGATATATTATTGATGAACATGGGGTGCACGTGGATCCAACCAAGATCCAAGTCATTCGGGATTGGCCATCTCCAACCACTTTGATACAGCTTCGCAACTTTCTAGGGCTTGCCAACTTCTACCGCAAGTTCGTGTTGGGATTTTCTCATATCACTTGGCCCTTGAGTCAAGTCACCAAGGGAGGAGTGAAAGAAACATCCTTTTGGTCTGAATCTCAAAGAAGGCATTCACAAAGTTGAAACATCACCTCTTCTTGGCACCAGTGCTCTCATTACCATACATGCAACAACCATTTGAGGTCGAGACAGATGCCTCTGGCTATGCTATTGGGGCAGTCCTTACTCAACATGGGCATCCAATGGCATATCATAGTTAGACACTTTTAGAAACAGTCTGGAAGTATCAAACTTATGACAAAGAGATGTATTCCATTTTGCAGGCCTGTCGACAATGGAATCATTACATTTTGGTGAAGGAAATGGTTATCCACATACACCACCAACCTCTGCAGTCCATAGAGACCAATGGGAAATTGCAGAATGATCACCATCAGAAGTCATGAACATACCTAAAACAGTTGCATTTGAATATCAAGTATAATAAGGGTAGCACCAATAATGTTGCAGATTGCCTTAGTGGACCACCGATCATGGCATTAGCCACCGTGCTCAACTCTTGTGGGCACAAGACTTCTGATTAGCCACTTCTCTGCAAAAGCGACCCAAAATTTGGCCGCACATACCAAACACTCTTGGAGGGTCAGCATGTTCCAGATTTTCACCTCCAGGATGCCTTCTTATGCCACTTGGGTCACATTTTTGTTCCTTCAACTGAGTGTGCCAAGATGATATGGGAAGCACACTACAGTTGGGTTGCTACACATTTTGGTGTCAAGAAAATGGTGGCAATACTGCAGAGGTATTTCTATTGGTCGAATCTTCGACATGATGTCAAGGAGTACATCAGATCATGCATTGTCTCTGTCATTTCCAAACTGACCATCAAGAAGCAAAACCTCTATACCCTGCTACCTACCCCTAGTCGACCTTGGGAATCCATCTCCATGGATTACATGTTAGACCTTCCTTCCACTAAGCATGGAAATGATTGTGTTTTTCTAGTCATCAGTAGGTTCTCAAAGATGGCCATTATGGTGGCCTGCAAGAAGAATATCATAGCAGAAGCCACTACTAAACTCTTCTTTGAACGAGTGTGGGTACACTTTGGGATCCCATAGTCTATCATCTCAGACCAGGAAAGAAAGTTACTCAGTACATTTTGGTCCAGTTGCTAGTCGATGTTCGACACCAAACTCAGTAAGTCCACAACCTTCCATCCTCAAACTGATGGCTAAATAGAGGTTGTCAACAAGAAGATCGTACACATTCCGCACATGTATAACTCAAAGCATCCATGCACATGGGACGAGAGCCTACCCTATGTTCAACAGAGCTACAACTGGGCTCTCCATAGTTCGACCAACCACAGCCCCTTTCAGGACGGCTTGGGATTCTAGTCACTATATCCCGTTGATGTGGCCATGTCATTTGTAGCTACTCATGCAGATTAAGCTCATATCCAATGCGAAACATATAAGGAAAACAAATTCATTGAGAATATACAACATATTGGCCAATAGCTCCATGACATTTTGGAGAAATCAAATGCCAAGTACGACCAGCGACATGATCAACATCGGGTGCCACACAAGTTTCAGGTGGGTGACAAAGTCTGGCTGCAGTTGCAAAAGGAATGCCTTACCAGAGCCTATCGGAAACTAAGACCACTCCAATATGGTCCTTACATCATTACCAAAGTTGTGGGAGACAATGCATTTGAGCTCAACATTCCCCCATTCCTTGGCCTGCACCCAGTGTTCAATTTATATCATCTTCAGCCATACTTTCCCCCATTACTAGAGACATCTAACGTTGCATAACAACTCACACCAACAGAGTTAAATCTATATTTCATGGAACAAGCTCCAACCGATCGCGTCATGGACACATTGATCAAGCACACTCACCAACAGAATATCCAACTGTATCATGTTGTCAAAGCAGGCCAACTCCTTCAGCAGGACAAGTGGCTCACTAGGGACCAAGTTCAGCAAAAGTTCCCTCATGTCATGGAGGAACTCAATGCAATGGGGACCATTGCTACCTAAGGGGGGAGGAATGATCTAGGTGGATATTGGTGGCCACTCGGCAATTCCACTTCATCCCCCAACATTGCTTCTTTCAATTTTTCAATTTCCTTAATTGTACCACAATTTACTATTTTTAATAGTTTTTCGGGTCTTAAACATCCGGAGCTGTTTTGAGGCCCTAAATGATGTTTTTTTGGAAATCTACCAAAAATAACTTGTCTTACAAAATTGTCTCTTTTGTTGTAGTCATCGAAGAGATCTTTCCAATTGACTATCATTCATGGTAAATGGAGATAATATGACCAAGTCGCGACCCTAGGAAGTTGGTTGTCCAACTCACCCCAACGAGGCCCATAAACTCTTGGTCTTACATCTCCTCGGGTTAGGGTTTTGGTTGTTTAAGGTTTTCTCTTATTGTTCAACAATAGAATGGCCCTTGAGCCTCATTTGAATGTAGTTTAGAGGCATGTAGCCACCACATCACTTCTTAGAGATAAGCTACCATCACCCTAGCTGGTTTATTTCCATTCTTGTTTGTAAGCATATTTTAGTATTTTACATTAATGAAATGAAGTATTATTTTTCTCTGTGGTTATGGTTATCTCTGTAATTTTTTGTGTTCCTATTTAAATCCGGAACAGTGGTATCTGAGTGGTCTGATTTTTTCTCTTTTTTTCTTTGCATATCCCCAACGAGGTCGAGATATAAGGACTTAGGGCTTGAACTGGTCAAACCTTTGCAAGACCAGCCCTGCAAATCCCTACGACCTCCCATGGCGAACGAAAAGAAATATGAGGGGGCAGGAGATCCTATCAAATTGTTGCTCGAAGAAGCCCTAAAGCGACAAAGGAACGCGATGATGGACAACTTTTCCCAAATACTTCAGTGCCTACCAAGGGGCAATGCATCGATTTCAATAGCTACTCTGGAAATTCCACACTCTTTAAGGTAAAAGTTAATTTTTAAATCCCCATTTTCGAGGGTCAGATAGATGTAGATGTCTTCAACCAATCGTTAAATTTTCTAGAGGGTTATTCTTTTGTTCATGATTTTTCTAGTTGCGAAAAGATTATTTTCACTCTTTTTAAAGTAGCCCCCCATGTCAAGGATTCGTGGGAAACCTATTTCTAGCAGAAGGATGAAAGTACAGGCTCACCAGTTTTAGCCGCACCCACTTGGAATTCATTTCAGAATGCCATCAAGGAGAAGTACTACCCTATTGAAAGCTATGGGGTTTAATACATAAAGTGGACCTCGCTATTGCAGGGAAGGGAGCAAGACATGCCGAAGTTTACCAATATTTTACATACCCTTTGAACAAAGTTGTGTATCAAGGATATGAGGCAACATTTGGTAGTCAAATACCATTGCTGCCTACATAAGTAAATCCAGGAAGAAATAGAATTCTTGAACATCTCCTCACTCAACATGGCATACCAATATGTCGTCAAGGTCGAGCAAAAGTTTAAATAGAAGAAGCAAGACTTTGTATCTATTAATTCGAAGCAAGGGAAAGGTGCCCCTAAACCTCATAACAAAGGACAAAGCCAAGGTGGGGTGGCCCAAGACAACACGCCAAAGCTGCAAGCAAATAATAGTGTCACGAAGTCGAAAAAGGACATTAGAAAGTGGTGTGAGTTCCATAAGAGCTCCACTCACAACACAAGTGAGTGTCAGGCCAAGTAGTCACTAGTGGCTGAGCTAAAGGTTTCATAATCAGATCCATGTTTTGACTCTGAGTCAGAACTAGACAAGGGGAATGACAAAGGGAAGTAGATTATCGATGTGGATCCCAATGCCACTGTTGCCACCAGAAAGATCCAAAAGGAGGAACCCGAAGATCCAGAGGAGGAGCGTCTCTTCCACTAGCAGATGTGGGTAAAGGGTTCCCTGCTACATTTCATTGTCGACAATGGTAGCCAAAAGAACCTCATTTCAGCAGATGTCATGAAGTGACTAGGCTTACCAACCATAGGACATCCACAACCATACATCATTGGGTGGCTTCACCAAGGACGAGATCTTCGTGTGAGCCAGTAGTGTCACCTTCCATACAACATCAAGCCCTTCAAGGATGAGGTATTGTGTGACATTTCTCTCCTTGAATTTTGTAATATATTATTGGGACAACCATACTTGTATTAGAAAAATATTATATATGACGAAGAAATGCAAGACATATAATATGTGGAAGAAACACAAACACATAAAACCAGAGAGACACAGATATATGTGGCTCACCCAGTTTAGGCTACGTCCACCCCCAATAGCCAGTCGTATCTTCTATTATCCAGCAAAATGAAGAGACACAACCTAAAGCGAATGTGTTGTAATATCTTCTATTTTCTCTCACAATCTCACCTCTCTATTTCTCGCTCAGAGAATACACATCTATTACACAGCCTCAATACAATGCCCTCATACAAAGAGAGGGGTTTCCTTCTAGGGAAAAAACCATAAAATAAACATAAGTTCGACCGTCAGATCATCCGCCTAATGAACGACCTAGATTGACTATAAATTACTATACTTTTACAATGCAATTTTAAATATGTTTTTAGCTTCAGGGGAACTGCCCCCAAAACCCTCACTGGGGGACTGCTGGCCCCCGAACCCCCGCGGTGGGGATAAGTCCCCCCTGCACCTGGCCATGTGGAGGGGTTTACAAACCTTCTGGGGTATACATTTGGCTGAAACAAAGACCCCCAAATAATCATGCTCCACACCCAACAATCTCCCACTTGCAGAATGATTGTAGAAACTCCACTGCTACTTCATTTGCTGGACAATGACTCCTCTTTGTACCTGGTTATTTCTCATCTTCATCGTCATCCTTGAAGACCAATTGAAACTAAGCATATTCTCAGTTTCTCCCTGGTTACAACTTCTGTTAGCATATCTGCAGGATTTTGACTAGTGTGTATCTTTTCCAGCTTCAACTCTCCATCTTCCAACACTGATCGTATGAAATGGTACATGAGCTATATCTGTTTAGTCCTAGAATGAAATGTTGAGTTCTTTGCAAGATGAATGGCACTCTGTCTATCACTGTATATCGTGCCCATATCATGCTTCCTACTGATCCGAATTTAAACAGGAACACAACAAATTACAGAGATAACCATATACACAAAGATGCAGCAGAAATAATACTTCATTTCATTAATGGAAAATACTGAAACATGCTTACAATCAGAAATGGAAATAAACTAGCTAGGGCGATGGGAGCTTATCTCCGAGAAGAGATGTGATAGCTACATGCCTCTGAACTATGTTACAATGAGGCTTGAAGGCCTATTTATTGTTGAGAAACAACGAAAAACCCTTAACATTCCAAAACCTAACCCTAGGAGATGAAACGCCAAACTGTGGGCCCCGTTTGGGGGTAAGTTGGTACATCAACTTCCTGGGGTCATAACTTTAGCATATGATCTCCGTTTGACGCATACAATAGCTCATTAGAAAGATCTATTCGAGCGTTATCATTGTTGGAACGAGAAACATCGGTCCATTCTATGGACCCATGTCGCCCCCGGATTCCCCAAAAAAAGCCGTTTAGGGCCTCAAAACAGCTCCGGAAGTTCAGGACCCGAAAAACGGCTAAAAATAGTAAGTTGTGCTACAATTAAGGAAACTGAAAATGCTGAGAAGGAAAATGGTTGGGGTCCAAGTGGACTTGGCAGGCGGCAACCAATATCCACCTGGATCATTCCTCCCCACTTAGGAAGCAATGGTCCCCATTGCGTTGAGCTACTCCATGAGATGAGGAAACTTCTGCTGAACCTGTTCCCTAGTGAACCACTTGCCCTGCTGAAGGAGTTGGTCTGCTTTGACAACTCGATACAGTTGGATATCCTGTTGGTGAGTTTTCTTGATCTGTGTGTCCATGATCTAATCAGTTGCAGCTTGTTCCATGCAATCTGGATTTAATTCTGTGGGTTGGAGCTATTCTGCAATGTCGGATGTGTCTAGCAATGGTAGAAAGTATGGCCGAAGGCGGTCCACATTGAACACTGGGTGCAGCCCAAGGAATGGGGGAATGCTGAGCTCGAATGCATTGTCTCCCATATCCCTATTAATGGTGTAAGGACCATATCGGAGTGGTCTCAATTTCCGATAGGCTCAAGTAAGGCGTTCCTTTTGCAAATGCAACCAGACTTTGTCGCCCACCTGAAACTTGTGTGGCACCCGATCTTGATCATGTCGCTGCTTGTACTTGGCATTTGATTTCTTAAGAATGTCATGGACTTGCTGGCGAATATGTTGGATGCGCTGAATGAAGCTGGTGGCCTTATCTGTTTCGGACTGGACATGAGCTAAATTCATGTGAGTAGCTGCAAGTGGCATGGCCACATCAATGGGGCATAGTGGCTGGAATCCCAAACCCACCTGAAAAGGGCTATGGCCAGTGGAGCTGTGAAGAGCTCGGTTGTAGCTGTGTTGAACATAGGGGAGGCTCTCGTCCCATGTGCGTGGATGCTTTGAGTTATACATGCGCAAAATGTGCACAATCATCCTATTGACAACCTCTGTCTGGCCATCAGTTTGAGGATGGAAGGCTGTGGAGTTCGTGAGTTTGTTGTCCAACATTGACCAGAGACTGGACCAAAATGTGCTGAGAAACCGACTATCCCGATATGAGATGATAGACTGGGGGATCCCAAAGTGCACCCACACTGGTTCAAAGAAGAGTTTAGCAGTGGCTTCTGCTGTGATATTCTTCTTGCAGGCCATCATAATGGCCATCTTCAAGAACCTGTTGATGACCACAAAAACACAGTCATTTCCATGCTTAGTGGAAGGAAGGCCTGACATGTAATCCATGGAGATGGATTCCCAAGGTTGACTAGGGGTAGGCAACGAGGTATAGAGGCCATGCTTCTTAATGGCCGGTTTGGCACTGGCACAGGCAGTACATGATCGGATGTACTTCCCAACATCCTGTCGAAGATTCGGCCAATAGAAATAGTTTTGCAGTACTGCCACTATTTTCTTGACCCCGAAATGCCCAGCAGCCCGACTGTAGTGTGCTTCCTAAATCATCTTGGCACGCTCACTTGAAGGAACACAAAGGTGACCGAGGTGGCATAATAGGGCATCCTGGAGGTGAAAATATGCAACCTGTCGACCCTCCAAGAGTGTCTGGTATGTGTGGCCGAATTCTGGGTCGCTCTTGTAGAGAAGTGGCCAATCAGAAGTCTCGTGCCTGCAAGAGTTGAGCACGGTGGTTACCGCCATGATCGGTGGTCGACTGAGGCAATTTGTAACATTATTGGTGCTGCCCTTTTTATACTTGATATTCAAGTGAAACTGTTGCAGGTATGTAGACCACTTCTGATGGCGATCATTCTGCAATTTCCCTTGGGTCTGTATGAACTGTAGAGGTCGTTGGTCTGTGTGGATGACCGTTTACTTCCCCAAAATGTAATGCTTCCATTATCGGCAGGCCTGTACAATGGAATACATCTCTTTATCATAAGTGGGGTACTTCCGGACTGTGTCTGAAAGTGTTTCACTGTGATATGCCACTGGATGTCCATGTTGAGTAAGGGCTGCCCCAACAGCATAGTCAGAGGCATCTGTCTCGACCTCAAATGGTTGTTGTAAATCTGGTAACGCGAGCACTGGTGCCGTGCAGAGGCGATCCTTCAACTCCCTGAATGCCTTCTGTTGCGATTCAGACCAAAAGAATTTTGCTTTTTCCCCGCCCTTGGTGACTTGACTCAAGGGCCAAGAAATATGAGAAAACCCCAACACAAACCTGCGGTAGAAGTTGGCAAGACCTAGAAAACTGCGGAGCTCTGTTAGAGTGGTTGGAGAGGGCCAATCCCGAATGACTTGGACCTTGGCTGGATCGACATGCACCCCCTGTTCATCAATGATGTATCCCAGATACTGAACCTCGGTCATGCCAAAAGTGCATTTCTCAAAATTGGCACATAGCTTGTGTTGCCGCAGTGTTTGGAGAACCTGTCGGATGTGGTGAAGGTGCTCTTCCCAACTCTGGCTAAAGATCAGAATGTCATCCAAGTATACTACTACAAAGGAGTTGGTGAATGGCCGCAAGATGTCATCCATTAGCCTCATAAAGGTTGCAGGAGCATTCGTTAATCGGAAAGGCATGACCAACCATTCGAAGAGGCCCTCCTTGGATTTGAAGGCAGTCTTCCACACATCTGAGGGCTCGATTGGTACCTGGTGATATCTCGACTTCAGGTCGATCTTGCTGAAATATTTCGCCCCCTTTAGTTGGTCTAGGAGGTCATAAATCTGCGGGATCGGGTACCTATTACGGACAATGATCTTGTTCAGCGCCCGATAGTCAATACAGAGTCTCCACGTCCCATCCTTCTTCTGTACCAACACTATCGGGCTCCCACAGGGCGAAGAACTCGGAC
>APFE030409514.1:132527-171769 GCA_000404065.3 Pinus taeda | reverse complement strand
CCCGTTTGGAGACCGCGACCACTGTCTTCTTCTTTCCTTGAGGGCGTATCATCAGGAAAACAAATTTCCTGGTTTTAGAAATGATTTTACTGCATTGTTTTGCAGTAATCAGAGAGAGGGCGGCAGGTGGTGCCACCTCTGGTATCCTGAACAACTTATTTCCCAATGTAATAATAACAGCACGGGGCCTTGATTCATACACAGCATGTCGCTTCCACAAGTATGGTTGTCCTAGTAATACATCACAACTTCAAGGGGAGCAATGTCACACAATACCCCATCCGTGAAGGGCTTGATGTTGTATGGAAGGCAACACTGCTGGCTCATGCGAAGATCTCGTCCTTGGTGAAGCCACCCAATGGTGTATGGTTGTGGATGTGTTGTGGTCGGTAAGCCCAACCGCTTCACGACGTCTGCCGAAATGAGGTTCTTTTGACTCCCGCTATCAACAATGAACTATATTGGGGAGCCCTTTACCCACATCTGGGAGTGGAAGAGACGCTCCTCCTCCTCTAGATCTTCGGGTTCATTTTTCTGGATCTTTGCGGTAGCAACAGTGGCGCTGGGGTCCGCGTCGATGATCTGCTTCCCTTTTTCATACCCCTTATCGGGTTCTGACTCAAAGTTGGAACATGCATCTGATTATGAAACCTTTAGCTCGGCCACCAGTGACTGCTTGGCCCGACACTCACTTGTGTTGTGAGTGGAGCTCTTATGGAACTCGCACCATTTTCCAGTGTCCTTTCTCGGCTTCACGGCGCTGTTCTTTGCTTGCAGCTTTGGCTGGTTGTCTTGGGCTATCCTACCTTGGCTTTGTCCTTTACTCTGTGGTTTAGGGGCACCTTTGCCCTGCTTTGGATTCGCAGATCCAAAGTCTCGCTTCTTTCTTTTAAACTTCTGCTCGACCTTGACGGCATACCGGTACGTTGCGCCAAGTGAGGGGATGTTCAGGAATTGTATTTCTTCCTGGATGTACTTGTGCAGGCAGCCACGGTATTTGAGTATCAAATGTTGCTCTGAATCCTTGATACCCAACTTTGTGCGAAGGGTATGGAAAAGATTGGTGAAATCCGGCACGTCTTGGTCCCTTCCCTGCCGCAGCGTGGTCCACTTTATGTATTCATCCTCATAGCTCCCGACAGGGTAGTACTGCTCCTTGATGGCATCCCGAAACGAATCCCAGGTGGGTGCGGCTGAAAATAGTGAGCCAATACTTTCATCCTTCTGTGCGCAGTAGGTTTCCCACCAGTCCTTGACGTGGGGGGCTGCTTTGAGGAGAGCAAAAACAATCTTTTCCCGGCTCGAAAATTCATGAACAGAAAAATAACCCTCTAGCAGATTTAACCATTTATCTACGGTGTCTGCGTCTATCTGACCCTCGAATATGGGGATTTCAAAATTAACTTGTACCTTAAAGGGTGTGGCGTTTCCAGAGTAGCTGCTGGAAGCCGATGCGTTGCTTCTGGGTAGCCACTGAAGGATCTGGGCAAAGCTGTCCATCATCGCATTTCGTTGTGCTCGAGGGCTTCTTCGAGCAAGATTTTGATGGGATCTCCTGCCCCCTCATCTTTCTTCTCGTCCGCCATGGGAGGCTGTCGGGATTTGCGAGGCTGGTCTTGCAAAGGTTCAACCAGTTCAAGCCCTAAATCCTTATACCCCGACATTGTTGGGGACATGCAAAGAAAAACAGAGAAAAAGCAGACCGCTCTGATACCACTGATCCAGATTTAAACAGGAATGCAACAACTTACAGAGATAAACATATACACAAAGATGCAGTGGAAATAATACTTCATTTCATAATGGAAAATACTGAAACATGCTTACAATAAGAAATGGAAATAAACTAGCTAAGGCGATGGGAGCTTATCTCTAAGAAGAGATGTGATAGCTACATGCCTCTGAATTGTGTTATGATGAGGCTCGAAGGCCTATTATTGTTGAGAAACAATGAAAAACCCTTAACATTCCAAAACCTAACCCTAGGAGATGAAACGCCAAACTGTGGGCCCCGTTTGGGGGTAAGTTGGTACATCAACATCCCGGGGTCGTAACTTTAGCATATGATCTCCGTTTGACGCGTACAATAGCTCATTAGAAAGATCTATTCGAGCACTATCATTGTTGGAACAGGCAACATTGGTCCATTCCATGGACCCATGTTGCCCCCGGATTCCCCAAAAAAGGTCGTTTACTGCCTCAAAATAGTAAGTTGTGCTACAATTAAGGAAACTGAAAATGCTGAGAAAGACAATGGTGGGGGTCCAGGTGGACTTGGCAGGAAGCCACCAATATCCACCTAGATCACCTACCCAATTCACCCATAAACCTTTGTAACCAAATCATTTCTTTACTAGCCCCTCTAGCAGCAACATATTTTGATTCTATTGTTGAAAATGCAGCAACACTTTGGATTTTTGAAACGCAACTAACAAGCGTTCCACCTACAACAAATGCATATCCTGTAGTGCTCCTCCTATTATCTCTGTCACCTTCCATATCTGCATCAACATATCCCTATAGACAAATGTTTGAATCACCAAAGGATAATGCTTTATTTGTGGTACCTTTCAAATATCTGAGAATCCATTTCACTACCATCCAATGTTCTTTTCTTGGATTGTTCATGTACCTGCTTACAACTCTCACTCCATGTGCAATATCAGGCCTTGTGCAGACCATTGCATGCATTAAGCTTCCAATTGCTGATGCATATGGAACTTTAGACATATAATCCATGTCTTCTTGGGTCTTTGGGCACATTTCCTTACTAAGTTTGAAATGGCTAGCAAAAAGTGTACTAACTAGTTTTGCATTGTGAATATTAAATCTCTTCAACACCTTTTGAATGTACTCATTCTGAGACAATGTTAATTTGCAATTTTTCCTAGCTCTAGTTATTCTCATACCAAGGATTTGTTTTGCAACTCCCAAATCCTTCATTGCAAATGAATTTGCCAATTTTCTTTTGAGCACATCTATTTCCTGCATGTTAGACCCTACAACAAGCATGTCATCCACATATAATAACAATATAGTATATTTGCCATCATTTTGCTTTTCAGATAAACACAAATGATCCTTGTTCAGACATAGACTTGTCAAATTTTAGATACCACTACCGTGGAGCTTGTTTTAAGCCATACAAGCTCTTCTTCAACCTGCACACTAGTTTCTCCTTCCCTTTTACCTCATATCCTTGTGGTTGCTACATATATATCTTTTCCTCCAAATCCCCATGGATAAAGGCTGTCTTTACATCTAACTGCTCAAGATGAAAATCTTCGACTGCTACTACACTTAAAATAGTTCTAATTGAAGTCATTTTCACAATAGGAGAAAATATCTCATCAAAGTCTATACCCTTTTTGTGTGCAAACTCTTTCACCGCAAGTCTAGCTTTATACCTTTTTCTACCTCCATCTACTTCCTTCAACTTGTAAGCCCATTTATTCTGCAATGTTGTTTTACCTACAGGAAACCTAACTAAGTCCCAAGTCTGGTTATGCATTAAGGAGTCCACCTCTTCTTCCATGGCTAGTTCCCACTTCTTCCTGCTTTTAGCCTACATTGCTTCTTAATAACATTTAGGTTCACTAGAATTAGTCAACAATAAATAATATAATGAAGGAGAGTATCGTTCATGGGGCATACATATCCTGGTAGATCTTCTAACACCACTTTCAGGTGTTTGGGGTGCTTGTTGCTGTTGTGGTTGTTGTTGTTGTTGTTGTGATTATTCATTATTGTTATTTTCAAGCACCTTTACTTTTTTAGTGATCCCATCAAGAACTCTGTATTCCTTGTTTTCTTTTTCCTATTTATTTTCATGCAACTAATTCTTATACAAGACCTTTTCATTGAATATTACATCTCTACTCCTAATGATTTTGTGATCTTCATAATCATATAAGCAATAACCAAAATCATTAACACCATATCCAATAAAGGTACATTTCTTTGATTTTGCCTCAAGCTTTGTTCTATTTTCTTTATTAATATAGATAAAGGCCTCACAACCAAAAGGCTTTAAAAAAGAGTAGTTTACCTTTTTACCTGTCCATGCTTCCTCTGGAACACCACCATCCAAGGAACTTGAAGGCCCTCTGTTTATTAGATAAACAACATTATCTACAGCATCAGCCCAAACTATAAAGGCAATCCTCCATGCTGCATGATTGTTCTATTCATCCTTTCTGACACACCATTTTCTTATGGTGTTCCTGGAACTATATTCTCTTTGTGAATTCCATGCTTTGAACAGTACCTATCAAACTCTTTGCTGTAATATTCACCTCCATTGTTTGATATGAGACACTTCAATTTATTTCCTATCTCAACCTCAACCAAATATTTTCATTTCTTGAAACTATCAAATACATCAGATTTATTTAAATACGATAAATCCAAGTTTTTCTAGTTGCATCATCAATAAAAGTAACATAATAACGAGAGCCACTAAGAGATGATACCTGAGTAGGTCCCCATACATTTGTATGCACAAGCTCTAATTTTTCACTCTTCTTTTCTTTCCCAACTGTGATAAATCTGACTCTCTTCTGTTTTCCATAAATTCAATCCTCACAGAAGTCCAAACCAGCATTCTTCAAACTCGACAACAAATTCCTTGAGTAAAGAATATTCATCCCCTTCTCACTCATGTTTCTCAGCTTATGATGCCATAATGCTACATCTACTCCTTTGGAAGTTAAAGCATTAACAGAGTTTGAAATACCATTGCATAAATACAATGCACCAACTTTTTCGCCTTTTGCTATTACTAGGGTTCCTTTGGTGACCTTCCAAGATTTATCTGTGAAAGTTGTCACACAACATTCACCACCTAACTACCCTGTTGAAATCAATTTTTTCTTCAGATCTGGAACATGCCTTACCTCCTTTAGTAGCCATTGGTTTCCATTCTGCTATTCTACAAGAACCTTACCCATTCCAACAATTTTACAGGATTTATCATCACCCAAATAGACTTGTCCAAAATCTCCTTGAACATAGTCATGAAAATATTTCTTATCAGGTCTGGCATGGAATGAGGCACTTGAATCTACCACCCAGCAATTAGTAATATTTTCAAAAGAAAGAACCAAAGCATCTTGTAACACCTCACCTGTCACATCTTCTTCATGATTATTTTCTTGATGTGCATCTCCTTCTTTTCCCTTCTGAGATCTACAGTCTTTCTTTATGCTCCCTTTCTTTTATCATTTCTAGCACACTATCCCCGATCTGGACTTGGATTTTCCTTTCCTTGATTTACTACGATATCCTGAGCTCTTTAATCTTTCAATTTTTCTTTCCCTAGACTCTGCAATTAAAGCATTACTCGATGTCTCACCGGAGCTTTTCCGTCTCATTTCCTCGCTAAGGATAGCACCGACAACATCATCAAACTTTAAAGTACTATATCCAGAATAGATTTGCTAATCGCCATTACTAAACCATTCCAACTTTCTTGCAATGAACAAAAGAATAACAGAGATCTAACTTCATCATCAAATTTTACCCCTACAATACTTAACTGACTTGTAACAGTATTAAAATCATTTAAATGGCCTGCAGCAGATCCACCTTCTGACATCTTCATATTAAATAATCGTTTCATAAGAAATACATTGTTTGAGGTCGAGGGTTTTTCATATAGTTTCACCAACACCTTAATCAAACCCTCTGTCATTGTTTCCTTCGAAATGTTGAAGGAGACCAACACTGCAGGGCACAACCATACTATTTCAAGTTCCTTTCTATCAAGAAGGTTCCATTCTTCATCTGTCATACCCATCAACATCTTTGTTTTTCCACCCAATAGTAGGTATAGATCTTTTTGATACAGATAATCTTCCATCTGCATCTTCCATAGTGAGAAGTTTTGGCCGTTAAATTTCTCGACCCTAAAATTACCGTCTTTCACCATTTCTCCCACTCAAACGAGGAACCCTTCTTTCCTACGAGTATATCAGCCAAATAGACCTTCGGCTCTGATACCATTTGTCAGAAAAATATTATATATGACCAAGAAATGTAAAACATCTAATATGCGAAAAACATGCAAATGCGTAAAACCAAAGAGACACAGATATACGTGGTTTGCCCAGTTTGGGCCACATCCACCCCAAACAGCAAGTCCTTCCTTCTATTATCTAGCAAAATGAAGAGACACAACCTACAACAGATCCGCTGTAATATATTTTGTTTTCTCTCACAATCTCACCTCTCTATTTCTCGCTCGGAGAATACACATCTATTACACAACCACATTACAATGCCCTCATATAAAAATAGGGGTTTCCTTCTAGGGCAAAAAACCCTAAAGTAAACATAAGTTCTACTGTTAGATCATCAACCTACTGAATGGAACAGATTGACTAGAAATTACTATACTTTTACAAGGATATTTTACGTTTGTTTTTAGCTTCAGCGGCACTACCCCCAAAACCCCCACTGAGGGACCGTTGGCCCCCAGACCACCCTACTTGGGGGGGAGATTAGCCCCTCCGAACCCTCACAGGGGGGACAAGTCCCCCTCGCACCCACCCATGTCGAAGGGTGTACAAATTTCCTAGGGTATACATCTGGCTGAAACAATGATCTCCAAATAATCATGCTCCACACCCAAAAACTTGTGGAAGCGACATGCTGTGTATGAATCAAAGCCCCATGCTGTTATTGTTAGTTTGGCAAATAAGTTGTACATGATACCAGAGGTGGCACCACCTAAAACAATCTCTTTGGTTACTACAAAACAATGTATTAATCTCATTTCTAAGATCGGGAAAATTGTTTTCCTAATGATACACCCTCAAGGAAAGAAGAAGACAGTGGCCATGACCTTTAGAAAGGGCCCCTCCACATGAAAAACATAGATGGAGAAGGTCGTGGAGGAGTACGAGGACATATTCACCTCCCCCGCAGGGGTTCCTCGGCATTGTTAGGTCAAGCACTCCATTGATCTGATCCCAAGTATGCCGCTGCCCAATGGACCAATCTATTGGCACTCTGTTCTGGAGAACGATCAAATCAAGAGGCAAATTTGGGAGCTACTGCAAAAAGCTCACATTCTTTCAATTTCGTTGCCCTGTGGGAGCCCGATCATGTTGGTACAAAAGAAGGATAGGACTTGGAGACTCTATATTGACTATCAAGTGCTGAACAAGATCACTACTTGTAATAGGTACTCAATCCCATGGATTGATGACTTCCTAGACTAACTAAAGGGGGAAAATATTTTAGGAAGATTGATTTGAAGTTAGGATATCACCAGGTACAAATTGAACCCTCCGATGTGTGGAAGACTACCTTCAAAGCCAAGGAGGGCCTTTTTGAATGGTTTTTTGTGCCTTTCATATTGACAAATGCTCTTGCAATCTTCATGAGGCTAAAGGATGACATCTTGGGGTCATTCACCAACTCATTTCTAGTGGTATACTTGGATCACATCCTGATCTTTAGCCAAGGTTGGGAAGAGCACCTCCACCACATCCGACAAGTTCTCCAAACGTTGTGGAAACACAATTTATGTGCTAATTTGGAGAAATGCACTTTTGGCATGACCCAGGTTTAGTATCTGGGATACATTATTGATGAAGAAGGGGTACATGTGGATCTAGCCAAGATCCCAGGCATTTGGGATTGGCCATCTCCAACCACTCTAACAGAGCTTTGCAACATTCTAGGGTTCGCCAACTTCTACCACAGGTTCGTATTGGAATTTTCTCACATCACTTGCCCGTTGAGTCAAGTCACCAAGGGAGGGGCGAAAGTAAAATTATTTTGGTTTGAATCTTAACATAAGGCATTCACAGAGTTGAAAGATCGCCCCTGATGGACACCAGTGCTCGCATTACCAGACTTTTATCAACCATTTTAGGTCGAGACAGATGCCTCTGACTATGCTATTGCAGAAATCCTTACTCAACACGGGCATCCAGTGGCATATCACAATGAGACAATTTTAGACACAGTCTAGAAGTATCCAACTTATGACAAAGAGATGTATTCCATTGTCAGGCTTGCTGACAATGGAAGCATTACATTTTGGGGAAGGAAACGGTCATCCACACAGACCATTGACTCCTATAGTTCATACAGACCCAAGGGAAATTGCAGAATGATCTTAATCAGAAGTGGTCGACATACTTGGAATAGTTCCATTTGAATATAAGTATAATAAGGACATCACCAATAATGTTGCACATTTCCTCAGTCAACCACTGATCATGGCGTTAAACATTGTGCTCAACTCTTGTGGGCACAAGACTTCTGACTGGCCACTTCTCTACAAAAGCGACCCAGAATTTGGCCACACATACGAGACACTCTTGGAGGGTCAGCATGTTATAGATTTTCACCTCCAGGATGCACTATTATGCCACCTAGCTCACCTTTGTGTTCCTTCAAGTGAGCGTGCCAAGATTATTTGGGAAGCACACTACAGTCAGGCTGCTAGGAATTTCAGAGTCGAGAAAATGGTGGTAGTACTGGAGAAGTATTTCTGTTGGTCAAATCTTGAATAGGATGTTGGGGAGTACATCAGATCATGCACTTCTTGCACCATTGCCAAACTGACCAACAAGAAGCAAGGCCTCTATTCCCTGTTTCCTAGCCCTAGTTTACCTTGAGAATCCATCTCCATGGATTACATGTCATGCCTTCCTTCCACCAAGCATGGAAATTACTATGTTTTTGTGGTCATCGACTGGTTCTCTAAGATGGCCATTATGGAATCCCGCAAGAAGAACATCATAGCAGATTGCTAAACTCTTCTTTGAACGAGTGTGGGTACACTTTGGGATCCCACAGTCTATCATTTCAGATCGGGATAGTAGGTTCCTCAGTACATTTTGGTCAAGTCCCTAGTTGACGTTGGACACCAAACTGATTAAGTCCACAACCTTCCATCCTCAAACTGATGGTCGAATATAGGTTTTCAACAAGATGATCATACACATTCTGTGCATGTACAACTCAAAGCATCCACACACATGGGATGAGAGCCTTCCCTATGTTTAGCACAATTACAATCGGGCTCTCCACTAGCCACAACCCTCTTCAGGTGGGCTTGGGATTCTAGCTACTATGTCCCATTGATGTGGCTAGGCCATTTGCAGCTACTCTTATAGATTTGGCTCATATCCAATCCGAAACAGATAAGGGAAACAACTTCATTGAGCACATCCAACATATTCGCCAACAAGTCAATGCCATTCTAGAGAAATTAGATGCCAAGTACAAGCAGCGACATGATCAACATCAAGTGTTGCACAAGTTTCAGGTGGGAAACAAAGTCTCGTTACATTTACAAAAGGAACACCTTACCAGGGCCTATCAGAAACTCAGACCACTTTGATATGGTCCTTATGCCATTACCAAGGCTGTGGGAGACAATGCATTTGAGCTCAGCATTCCCCCATTCCTTCACCCGCACCCAGTGTTCAATGTGGACTACCTTCGACAATGCTTTCCTCCATTACTAGACACATCTAACTTTGCAGAACAACTCACACCCACAGAGTTAAACCTAGATTGCATGGAATAGGCCGCAATTGATCAGATCATGGACACACAAACCACGCACACTCACTAGCAGAATATCCAACTGTATTGAGTTGTCAAAGCAGGCCAACTCCTTCACCAGGGCAAGTGGGTCACCAGGGACCAAGTTCAACAGAAGTTCCCTCATCTCATGGAGGAACTCAATGCAATGGGGAGCATTGCTTCCTAAGGGGGGAAGAATGATCCAGGTGGATATTAGTGGGCACCTATCAATTCCACTTGGATCACCACCATTTCTTATTCCAGTTTTTTAGTTTCCTTAATTGTAGCACAATTTACTATTTTTAGCAATTTTTTGGGTCCTAAACTTCCGTAGCTCTTTTGAGGCCCTAAACGATGTTTTTTTTTAAATCTACTGCTAGCCATTTTCGTTTAAAATTGTCTTTTTTGCTTTAGTCCTCAGAGATCTTTCCAATGGGCTATCATGCGCATCAAACACACATAATATGACCAATTCGTGACCCCAGGAAGTTGGTTGTCCAACTCACCCCAATGGGGCCCATAAACTCTTGTTGTTACATCTCCTCGGATTAAGGTTTTGGTTGTTTAGGGTTTGCTCTTATTGTTCAATAATAAAAATGCCCTTGAGCGTCATTGGAAGGCAATTCAAAGGCATGTAGCCATCACATCTCTTCTCAGAGATAAGCTATCATCACCCTAGTTAGTTATTTCCGTTCCTATTTATAATCATATTTCAGTAATTTACATTAACGAAATGAAGTATTATTTCCACTGCATCTTTGTGTTTATGGTTATCTATGTAATTTGTTGCGTTCCTATTTAACTCTGGATCAGTGGTATCCGAGAGGTCTACTTTTTTTTCTCTATTTTTCTTTGCATGTCCCCAATGAGGTTGAGATATAAGGAGTTAGGACTTGAACTAGTCGAACCTTTTCAAGACCAGCCACGCAAATCCCTACGGCCTCCCATGGCGGATGAAAAGAAAGATTAGGGCTAGGAGATCTTATCAAAATCTTGCTCAAAAAAGCCCTCAAGCGACAAAGGAATGCGGTGATGAACAACATTGCCTGGATCCTTCAGTGCCTACCCAAGGGCGACACATCGACTTCCAACAACTATTGTAGAAATGCCACACGGTTTAAGGTACAAGTTAATTTTGAAATCTCCATATTCGAGGGTCTGATAGACGCAAATGCTGTCGATAAATGGTTAAATCTGTTACAGGGTTATTTTTCTGTTCATGATTTTTCGAGTCGGGAAAAGATTATTTTCACTCTTCTCAAAGCAGCCCCCCACGTCAAGAATTGGTCGGAAACCTACTCTGAGTAGAAGGATGAAAGTACACGCTCACTATTTTCAATTGCACCCACTTGGAATTCATTCCGAGATGCCATCAAGGAGCATTGCTACCCTGTCGAAAGCTATGAGGATCAATACATAAAGTGGACCATGCTCTAACAAGGAAGTGACCAAGATGTGCCAGAGTTTACCAATGTTTTCCATACCCTTCGCACAAAGTTGTGTATCAAGGATATGGATGAACATGTAGTACTCAAATATCACGACTGCCTGCATAGGCACATATATGAAGAAATATAATTCCTGAACATCTCCTCACTCAACACAACATACCAATGTGCTTTCAAGGTCAAGAAAAAGTTTAAACAAGGGAAAGGTGCCACTAAACCGTAGAGCAAAAGACAAACCCAAGGTTGGGTGGCCCAAGACAACCCACCAAAACTGCAAGCAAAGAACAATTCCGCGAAGCTATAAAAGGACACAGGAAAGTGGTGTGAGTTCCATAATATTTCCACTCACAACATGGGTGAGTCTCAGGCCAAGCAGTCACTAGTGGCTGAGATAAAGTTTCAGAATTAGATGCATGTTCCAACTCTAAGTCACAACCCAACAAGGGGAATGACAAAGGGAAGAATTTATTGATGCGAAGCTCGACACCACTGTTGCCACCACAAAGATCCAGAAGGAGGAACTCGAAGATCCAAAGGAGGAGAAGCATCTCCTCCACCCCTAGATGTGAGTAAAGGGCTCCCCGCTACAGTTCATTGTTGACAACAGGAGCCGAAAGAACCACATTTCGGCAAACATCATGAAGCGGCTAGGCTTACTAACCATAGCACATCCATAATTGTACACCATTGGGTGGCTTCGCCAAGGACGAGATCTTTACGTGAGCCAACAGTGTCACCTTTCATATAATATCAAGCCCTTCATGGATGAGGTATTATGTGACATTGCTCTCCTTGAAGTTTGTGATGTACTATTAGGACTACCATACTTGTGGAAGAGACATGTTGTGAATGAATCATGGGCCCATGTTGTTATTGTTACTTTAGGAAATAAGTTGTATAGGATACCAAAGGGAGAACCACCCCCATCTCTTTGGTTATTGCAAAACAATGCAGTAAGCTCATTTCCAAAACCAGGAAATTTGTTTTCCTGATGATACACCATGAAGGAAAGAAGAAGATGGTGCCCATGACCTCCAGACAAGGCCCCTCCACACGACAACTACAGATGGAGAAGTTTGTACAGGAGCACGAGGACATCTTCACTTCCCCGGGCGAGGGTTCCTCTACACTGTTAGGTCAAGCACTCCATTGATTTGACCCTAGGTGCACCGCTTCCCAATGGATCAATCTATTAGCGTTCCATTCTAGAAAATGATGAAATTAAGAGGAAGATTCAAGAGTTGCTACAAAAAGGTCACATCCATTTGAGTTCATCACCCTATGGGAGTCTAATCATGTTGTTACGGAAGAATGATGGGACTTGGAGACTCTGTATTGACTATTGGGATCTAAACAAGATCACTTTTCGTAATAGGTACCTGATCGCATGGATTAATGACCTCCTGGACCAAATAAAAGGGGCAAAAGATATCAGAAAGATCGGTTTGAAGTTATGATATCACCAAGTACCAGTCAAACCCTCTGATGTGTCGAAGACTACCTTCAAAGCCAAGGAGGGCCTTTTCAAATGGTTGGTTATGCCTTTTGGATTGACGAGTGCTATTGCAATCTTCATGAGGCTAATGGATGACATCTTGCGTCCATTCACCAACTCATTTGTAGTGTTATTGATGAGCCGCAGAAATGGGTAATTATATGGGTTCATTTCACCTCTTAATTTGACTTAATCCACCATTCTCATCAGTTTATTGCATGTCTTTTATTATATTTATGCTAATAGAGTGAATTGGGTTAGTCATTTTTCCATGTAGTCTAATATGTGCTTTATGCAGATTTTTTTGTCAATTTTGGACAAAGTCAAAGGGTTTAGGAGCAAATGATAGCAAATATTCAAGGAAAATGGGGAAGAGGATTTGTAGGGGGGTGTCTCCATTTCTGACCCCTTTCCTCGAATCCTCCATCAGCAAATCGGAGCACAAGCAACCACATTGATGCACCGAAGGGGCAGCCGAGCAAGTAAAGAAGGACTGTTGTTTATCTCCAATTCTGGGAAGCCAAGATACTTGACTTTAGGAAGGCTATTGGGGGACTCCATTTGTATAAATAAGGGGGCTTAGAGCCTTAGTAGGTTAGCCAGTTATTAGTATATTTTTTGCACTTTTGTGCAGCTCGAGTTCAGTTCTTTTTCGAGCTTCCTTTTTAAGAACAGTTTATGTAATGTGACTTTTGTTTAAGATAATGGAGATGAAACAATTTTTGAGCCAACATTGATCTCTTTGAGAGGGCTAAAGCTCTTGAGTTAGGGCCCAACCAAAGCTGCCTAGCACCTCTTGCCTTGTACTTATATTTTTTTTCCTTCAGTTCATGAGTTAATTTCTGTTACATAGATTCATTTTACCTTGTTTAGAATAGGTTGCTTTTGATGTTCTGCATAGCTGTTTTTGTTTCAGTTGCTCAAGTAGCTTAATGCAGTGATAGGTTAAGATCTAAAAATGCCAAGAGCAGGCCTTGATCAACTTTCTCCCTTTCTGGGACTACGATTCGAGGTCAAGGCACTACTGCTACCACCAAAACCACAGTTTTTGTCTCCCATGCAATTTCTAGTGTGATGACTTGATTAGAAAGATTAATGTATTGCTTCAGATTAAATTTTATAGATGATTTCCTATTTTTTTATAGTAGATCTCTCTTCATGCTTTTCTGTTCAAAGGTTACTGTTGATCATTTTTTGTTTGTAGATTAGAAATTAGGGTAAGCTAGAGAAAGTTTTCTTTTCATGGTATAGTTAGTCCTTTCTTTGATCAGTTTTCGTAAGTAGATGTGCAGATCTTTTGTAGGGAACCTAATCTCACCATACATCCATAAATTAGCTAGCATCATCTCACTTCTCATAGATTTCCCAAGTCATTTGCAACATTTCACCAATCTGCCCTAATTTCTGCATTTTTCTCCATAAGCTTCCCTCTGGCCATTTGATCAAATCCAACCATCACGTTCCCTCTCAATCTTCCTTGACATGCTCTAGATTCTTGAACACATTCATCTAGCCTTTAGTTACCCATTCCCATTATTTTTCCACCTTCAAAACCTCCAAAAATAGCTCTTGACCTCCTCTTGTAGATCCTCCTGTAGATCCCGTGCAGCCTCCTGTAGAATTTCCTGTGAGTGATTTTTCGAAGTCTAATTGCAAGGGAAATCTTTTGAAGGGTAATAGGAGCTTCTTAGGACCTCTCCACACCTTCCTCCACATCTTCAAAAACAAAATCCATCCTCCATCGCCACCAAACCTCCACCACAATCACAATCCGATAAATTACAAGCATAATAATTTCACATGAAAACACTCAAAAAATACAAAAGGATGCTCTTTTCTCATTTTATTTCAGAAGTAGTTTAAATATATGTAATTCACCTTCCTAGTAATTAATGGCATTCATCTTGTTAGTTTCTATCTCTTTTTCTGCAAAAGTAGGGTTAGTTGGATAAACTAGGGCTTGTTAGGGTTTGCGTTACATTTCAGCCTTCCTTCTCTTTCTCCAAATAGAATAGCCTTTGTAGAGTTAGCTTTCTTTCATCATGGTTAAAATCTTTTTCTAGAATTTCATATAAGCTTTCACCAACTGACCAAGTGACAACCTGTACTAAGAGCTAGCACTTGTGCATACAACATTTTCGCTTCCAAGTTTGGTACGAACTACCAGGTTGATAAAAGTAAAGTAGGAAGCCCCAAGAGTTGCAACATTATTGTTGCAATATTGGTGCTCACCACTTTTTGGCAGCATTGTTGGGGAGACATCAATGTATTTTGTGATTACTACTTTTTTCTATTCTCTACTGCAACATTCTGCTATGTAGTTTATTTAAGCAAAAGTAGAGTAGTTCTTAATTCGGTTTCTGCATTTCCTTCCTTTCATTTCAATTCTGCAATTTCCATTTTAGCAAAAGTAGATTAGTTCTTTCAATTCTACAATTTCCATTTTAGCAAAAGTAGATTAGTTCTTTCAATTGTGCAATTTCGATTTCATCAAAAGTAGATTAGCCCTTTCAATTCTACAATTTCCATTTCAGCAAAAGTAGATTAGTCATTTCCTTGCTTTCATTTCAATTCTTTATTTTCCATTTCAAAAAAAGTAGATTATTCATTTCCTTTCTTTCATTTCCATTCTGCAAATTTTCATTTCAACAAGTTTGTTTCAGTAGTTGTAATTTGTTTGTTCAATCAATTTCAGTTTCATAGGTACAAGTAGAAAAACAAAAATATCACCCAAAAAAGAGATTTCTTTTCATGCCTCGTATGAATAAAGATAATTTAGGGAAATTCCTACCCAACACACCCACCACATCACAGAGACACCCTTCTCTCTTCTTCGGTGGCAGTGATCCAGAAGAACCTATAGGTGAACAACTAGAGAGATATGAAGATCCTATAGCATAAGAAGAGGAGGAACCATCTCTCCTGAGACCATGGCTGAAATAGAAATGCAAGGGGAAATGGAGAGAGAGTAGAGGGTACCTTTTCCATCCTATAAACAAATGGGGACACTAAAATGAAAAACATAAGCCCTTCAGCCCTACCTCACTTCCATGGATTAACTACAGAAGATCCTCACACCTTCCTATTTGAGTTTGTTGTTATCTATCAAACCTATGACTATGAAGAAGATGAGCATAAATTCACACTATTCCCCTCTACCCTCAAGGATGCAGCATTGCGCTGGTTCATGGGGTTACCTGTCAACAACATCACAACGTGGGCTGAGATGCAGCAAGCCTTCAACAACAAATATTGGGACTACAGTAGGTCAAAAGATACAAAGGAAGAGATCTTCCAAATGACCATGGGAAGTGATGAATCCTTGGAGGATTATGAAGAGAGATTCCAACTTAGTTATAAAAGGGCTAGGTGCACACTTGATCTCAAATGTCTGAAGTTGGTCCTACTCAGAGGAGTCCCAGGAGACCTTCTAGACACCCGCTCTTTACTGGCTGGGGGAGACATCTACCAGCTACCTTTTGAAGACAACAAGACTATCTTTAGAAACCATTCTAGGGTAGCCAAAAACATAGGCAGGGGGAGTCGAACCATAGCTAGTACCTCCTCATCTAGTTTTTCCCTCAGAGGTGAATTTGGAAACATGCTGGAAGATTTCAAAAGTGAGATGTTGAAAACTCTTGCCATGCAAATGGATACTTTGCATATCAAAAGGAAACAAGAGCAAGAAGAGAGGGCATTGGATACTTTTTGTCCTAGGAGCACCAGAAGGCATCTTAGGAATGAATGTCCATTGAACTCTATAGGAGTGTGTTCAGTCTGTGAAGAAGAACATCCTACGAATTAGTGCCCTTCCTTGCCCAGACTTAAAGTTGTATACCAAGGGGCTGAAGGAGCCATTGAACCACTCTATTTCATAAACCAAAGTAGGCCTCATGGGCCTAGACCTTATCAGCAGGGGATTCAAGGGACATCCCAGGCATACTACAACCCCAGTCAAGCCACTTCCATGCTTTCTTGGGGTCACCCTGCTCATCCTTCCTGGTCCACACCTCCGCACTGGTCATATCCATCTCAATACCATGCTCAACCAATTGCTCATTCATTTCACTCTTATGCTTAGCCTCAGCCTCATTGGAATGCACCTCATCAGGGGTGGAGGCCCTAGTACAACTCTCGTCCCCCTATTTTTCCTCCACCACCTACTCAACTGCAACCATTGCCTCCTATTCCACCAAGGCAACCCTAGATGCCTGCTCAATTGAACCCTAACCCAAATAATAGACAGGCCCAACAAGTATATAGTGGGAAATCATCATGTCCAACCTATGTTGTGGAGATTCAGGAGATTAACCTTTGATCTGGGAAGGTTCTCTTAGATAAATAGCCTCCCCTTAAGTAGGATGAGGAAGAAAAAGAGGAAAGGGAACCAAAAGGCATTCCACCCTTTCCCAAGAGATTATCCGAAACAACACAGCCTACCCCAGAAGAAACTAAACTTCTGGGAGAATTGAAACAATTATGTGTAAAGATACCACTTCTCCAAGCCATAAATGATATTCCTATATACAACAAAATGATCAAAGGGAAGTTCTTCAGGCATCCAAGTAGGCATAGGAGAGATGCCCCAACTATCAATGTGATAGGACAGCTATCTGACCTGATGTTGAGGCAGGTAATCTGTCTGAAATATCAGACCTGGGAAGCCCTATAGTCGATGTCCACATCAATGACACCATAATCCCCCATACCCTTATTGATCTAGGGGTTTCCATTAATGTGATGTCCAAGGACACTATGCTCAAGCTCAACCTTCAAGGCTCCCTGAGGAAGACCACAACAGTACTATAGTTAGCAGACTGCTCCACTGTGACCCCTGAAGGGAGTGTGGAAATTGTAATGGTCTCCATCGATTGTTGGGAGTACCCTGCTGATTTCTTGGTTCTCCAGATGAAGGCAAAGTTCATTGGGTATCCTCTCATCCTGGGAAGACCTTGGCTAGCTACTGCAAATGCCTATATCAGCTGTCGAGCTGGGAACATGACAATTAAGAATGGGCATATGTCCAAGCAGCTAGTCCTATATCTTCCTGCCCAACCTTTGTTAGAACATGAT
Source organism: Pinus taeda (assembly GCA_000404065.3). Taxonomy (NCBI): domain Eukaryota; kingdom Viridiplantae; phylum Streptophyta; class Pinopsida; order Pinales; family Pinaceae; genus Pinus; species Pinus taeda. The sequence continues at coordinate 154,204 of APFE030409514.1, read as the reverse complement.
TTACCTCTCTTGTTGGAGGAAGATGAGGATGAAGTCTAATTTGCAGCACTATGTGTAGTTGAAGCTACCATGGGGGGGTACCACAAACGAAGGATGATATTATTAAAAACTTGATTCAGAAGCCACCCCCCAGTATGTTGCCATCAGAAGATCTAGTGAAAGAAACCCAAGCCAATCCTTCAGTTGATCTCTGTGTGGCTAACTTGACCTCTCTCTGAGTTAAGAATATGGAGTTTGGCCTAGAAAGAACCTGGAAAATCAACTCATCCTTATCCACCTCTTAGGAGAAGGAACGATGTAGCTTATTGAGAAACCACTTGGATGATTTTTCTTGGAGCTACAAGGACATGAAGGGAGTGCACCCTTTAGTCTGTACTCATCACATTTAAATTAAGGAAGATTGCAAACCAGTCAAGCAGCCTGAAAGGTGGATGAATCTAGCCCTTAAGGACATTGTCAAAGAAGAACTACAAAAGTTACTAGATGCAGGATTGATCTACCCCATCTCTGACAGTGAATGGGTCTCTCCTTTGGTGCTAGTGCCAAATAAAAAGGGGAAGTGAAGAATCTATGTCAATTATCGGGAACTAAACAAGGCCACCAAGAAGGACCATTTTCCTTTGCCTTTCATAGATCAAGTGTTATATGGCTTGGAGGGGAAAATGTTTTTCTCCTTCCTAGATGGGTTTAGTGTGTACAACCAGATCCAAATCAACCCGAAAGACCAAGATAAGACTACTTTCACTTGTCGTTGGGGTACCTTTTCATATCTGGTCCTTCCTTTTGCATTTACAATGATCTCGTCACTTTCCAGAGAGCAGTATTGAGTATATTTTTTGAAATGGTTCATGATGTAGTGGAAATCTTTATGGATGATTTTACCCCTTATAGTTCTAACTTCTAGGAATCTTTGGCTAACCTGGGAAAAGTTTTGGACAAGTGTATTGAAATGAACCTATCCCTCGGTCTTAAAAAGTGTGAATTCCTAATGACTGAACGAACCGTGCTAGCTCATGCAATCTCTTAGCAAGGATTACATGTGGACCCCAACAAAATTTCCATCATACAAAGGGTCCCACCTCCTCAAAAGGTAAGAGATGTCCAAAATTTCCTAGGTTTAGTGTATTATAGAAGATTCATTAAGGATTTCAGTAAGCTAGCCTTTCCATTGTTTGGTCTTTTGGGGAAAGATGTCGAGTTCATATGGACTGACAATTGTTAAGAAAATTTGGATACCTTGCAAAGTAAACTTGTGACTGCCCCAATTTTGAGAGGTCTGAACTGGGCCCTACCTTTGCATATTAATACAGATTCCTCGAACAAGGCGATAGGAGTAGCCTTAGGGTAAGTTGATGAGAAGAAACCTTATGCCATATATTTTTAAGTAAAAACTTGTCGAAGGTAGAATTAAGGTACATAGTAACCAAGAAGGAGCTCCTAATTATAGTCCATTCCCTAAATAAATTCAGACACTACATCACCGGCTATCAAACATTTGTACACACTGATCATGTTGCCATTAGGTATTTAATGGAAAAACCAAATGTAAATGCTCGCATTATTAGATGGTTTCTTTTATTGTAGAAATTTGATTTAACCATTGTTGATAAGCCGGGTAAGGAAAATGTTGTTGCTGATTTTTTGTCTAGAATAGATCTGCCTGTAGGTGAAGAAGGAATGGTGGATGATCTAGATGAACACCTATTCACTATCTCAGTACTCTTTCCATGGTTTGCTGATATAGTGAATTACTTGGTTTCTGCACAGTTCCCGCCACAGTTGTCGTCGAAAGAGAAGATCAAGATCATCAGGAAAAGTGACCCTTTCACTTGGATTGGGGGCGATATCTTCAAACATGGCCTAGATAAGGTTTTGAGAAGATGTGTCAAGGAGGAGGAAGGTTTTGACATTCTCTTGACTTGTCATGATGGGCCCTGTGGGGGCCATTTTGTAGCAAAGAGAACTTCCTTCAAAATTCTGCAAGCAAGTTACTATTGGCCCACTCTTCATCAACGTGTAAGGAGATATATCAGCCAATGTGACCATTGTCAAAGGATGAGGAAAACTACTCCAAGGGATGAGATGCCCCTGCAACCTCAAGTGACTTTCGAGCCATTTAAGAAGTGGGGCATGGATTTTGTGGGTCCTGTCAACATTTTTAAGAGCACAAATATTATATCATTATGTGCACGATTATCTGAAAAAATGGGTAGAAACAAAGGTGATCGAGGCAGCAATAGAAGAAAAAGTAGCTAAGTTTTTAAGGGAGAATATATTATATAAGTTTGGGTATCTAAGAGAATTAGTCATAGATCAGGGGAGTCAGTTTACCTCCAATATGATTGAAGACCTGCTCTCACAACACAAAATTAAACACCGAACTTCCACCACTTACCATCCGCAAGCAAATCGAGAGGTGGAAGTCGCTAACAGAGCTTTAGAAGGAATTTTGACCAAGGTAGTGAGCAACAACAAAAAAGATTGGCCAGATCGATTGGTTGAGACCACCCGGGCCTATAACAGCACATGGAAGACCACCACAAGGTTCACACCCTATGAGTTGGTCTATGGGAAGAAGGCTTTGCTATCAATAGAATTTGAATACGACACAATAAGGATGGCAGTTCAGCTGGACATAGATCTCAGCCATGCACAGAAGGAAAGGTTACTCCAGCTAAATGGATTGGATAAACAAATATTGCAGGCCCTTCTCCACACAAAGGTAGTCCAGCTTCAAAGGAAAATATGGCATGACAAACATCTCAAAGAGGAACAATTCCAGGAAGGAGATTGAGTGCTGCTATATGACTCAAGGTATAAAGATTTCAAGGGAAAACTGAGGACAAGATGGCTGGGAACATACACAGTAGAAAAGTGCAAGGACAATGGTTCAGTTCTAATCAGGACCATCCATGAAAAATCCATCCCTATGCTTGACAATGGGCATAGGTTGAAAATCTATAGGAAGCCCGTCTCCAAGCAAGAATTCATTGAAAATCTAAGTAAAATAGTGTTGGTAGTAGAGCAAGTCTCTGCCTCCACTCCACCCCTTGCCTAAAAAAAATAAAAATAAAATAGAAATCATATAGACCTCGAAATCAAGTCAAGAAAAGGATCAAAGGGATAGAAACATGCACAGAAGACATGTGGAGCCCCCTACCACCATTCATGCTACTAACTCTCCATTCCATACCTGCACCACTACATTTCCTCTCGCTTCTTTCTTCCCTACACAAAAGAAACACATAAATCCTATTTCTTTTGTTTTTTAGAAAAATGAAGAATAAACAAGAAGCATGTTTAACATGACTCTTACCTAGTGCATACCAGCTGCTTTTCCACGACTGGTAGAATCTTCCTTAGCTTCCTCTCCAGTCCCTGCTCAAGCCTCAACCAAAAGATTTAGAGGAAGATGCAACTACAGGAAATCCTGTAGGATTCCTGTAGCAGCTGATCCCCTTAAAAATCAAGCTCCAGAGGCACGGTCAGTGTAGCCACAGATGAGTAGAACGTGAAAGGAGTTCAATCTTGATTGAAGATCACCAGTACAAGGTAGCTGAGCCACTGATCTAGAGGCCATGGGTGCCAGTAGTAGAAATCCATGGATAGAACGGCAATGTCTGAGCATGCAACAACATGGTAGCACACAATTCTCAACTAACAAGTAAGTGACTAAACTCGTTCCTCTGTTGCATGGGTATACTTTAAAAACTACATGAACAAGTGAGATGGTTGCGATTAACTAGATCGGTGGCTAGCTAACTTCCCACCCTCGTCCAGTTCAAATTGCACTCAGCGGGTGTACTCAGCACATCTGTTCATTCAACTTGAAAAAATCTCAAAATAGGTAGTGGCAAAATCTAATGGGAATGATTGAAATAATTGCAGCAGGCAGCATAAAAGTTTCATAATGACACTAAAGTAGGGACCGATGGTATGGATGAGGGTAACATACCCTTCCTGCCACCTCACCTCATCACCGCAAAATGCTTCCGTAAGCTTAAGTATGCTGCAGTTGACCACCTTCACCAACTTTGTTCTCATTTGTGTTGACGAGCTCTCGACTGTAGCAACCTACCTACTGCACCCAGAGCATCGAAACAATTGAATTCTGTTGTTCTCAGAACTTGCTTGCTTGTCAGACCCTACAGGAGTGAAAACACAGTCCTGCGGGAGCCTTTCTACAGGAAGGCCAGTGAGCAGCATCACAGAGGAAAATTCAGGATTTTATGACAAATTTGGGCTAACAAAGGTAGGCTTGTTAAAAACCCACTCTTCATTTCCATATATATCCAAGGGGTGGTGTGATTCTAAGTGAGGCATTGAGTTGAAAAGGGAAGGAAAGTGAGAACATAGTCTACCTATGGTTTTAAAAAATATATACAGTTTCTCCATTTTCTCTTTGCATTGAAATATTGTTTCTTTCTCCTCCATGGTATTCTCCTATGTAAAGAAATGATGTAACTATAGAAAATTAAGCTTATAAAGAGTGAAATTGCATTGGATAGTCTGCTTATTTTGTAAAAGGGAAAAAACATAGTTCTGTATGTTCTCTATTTCTTTAAGATATTGTTTCCCTCAAACAGACAGAGAAGTAATGTGAGTCTAGAGAATGGATTTTGGAAGGAAGGAAAGTCACAATTTGTTTTTGTTTAAAAGAAAGAACACAAAAACTCTGTCCCTATTTCATGAAATAAAACCTCTGTTGTTCGTATGATTTTGAGATTGAAACTTGTTGCCTCCCTCTTTAACTAAAATATTCCAGCAGAACCTAAAACATCATGACAGGGGGTTTTATGAGGACGAATCTTTTGAATTCAACTAAGCTGCATGAACATCCAAAAGTGGTAGCCCTCTTCACTAGAGCAAATTGGATGCCTTTTCTTTAAAAGTTGCGTGGATATGATGATGAAGTCATAGAGGAATTTATATTTTCTTTAAAACCTCACTCAAAAACCCATGCCACTGTCAGTTTCAGGGGTATAACTATAGAAATCACCTGAGAGTTCATCAGCAGGATTACAAGTCTCTCACTTGGATTGCCCTGCAGAAAGGAAGAAAAACCATTTGGTCAAGTTCCCAAGAAAACCTTTTTGCAGCCTAATGAACATCCTGTGGAGGACAAGAATGGCATTAGGAGAATAAGTATACCTTACCCGTGGAATGAGGTCAGTTATCATATTACGAAATACATCTCCTGTGAAGGAAGATACAACATAGTTTATGTGTACCATTTCAGATTGTTACATGAACCAAGATATCGCATGGACCTTCCTGCATCTTGAAAACTCTATATTCCATATTTTCTCCTCCAATCCTTAATAGAATCTAGCACCAAATTGACAACAGGAGTTCTAGACCAATTGGCTCACCATGGGCTAATTAAATTGCTGGTGGAAGATGCCCTCCACACTTTCACAATCCCCATAGCCTGGGAGATTTTCGAAAACATGACTAAAGAGGATGATATAAAAACTCTCAGCTATGACCTTAGTCCGTCTGAATGTGAAGAGGAAGAACAAAAATGGGAAGCTAAGAAGGAAATCCATGAAGCAGAAAAGAACACTCAAATGGAAGAAGAGGAACCCCCCATAGAAAAAGAAGAAAACCAAACAGGAAAGGAGAAACATGACACCACCAAAGATGAGCCTAAAGCAGATAAGAAGAAAGAATCAAAAGTAGAAAAGGGTAAAACCACAGGAGAGAAAAAGAAGAGGCCAAGATTTGAAAGGAAGAAGCCTAAGACAATTCTTAAAAAGGTTGCCACATGAAAAGAAGAAGCTAAGAAAGAAGAGAAGGTAAAAAAAAATAGAGACAACAGAGGCAAAACCAACAAAAACAAGAAAAAAAATAGATGAAGAGGAATAAGCAAAGAAGGAAGAAGTGTCTCCTGAGACACTAGCGAGCGAGGCAGCAACTGTTCTTGCTGCACTTAGTACTCTAGCCAAGCCCAAAGGAAAAAGGAAAGGACAACCATCGATGTAATTCAAGGCTCAAAAAGCACCAGAATAAAGATGGGGAGGCCTCAGCCACCTTCAAAGGAGCTCATCATCATTGAAGATGCCCCTACTGCCAAAAAGGAGGAATCTCCATCCAAAACCCCCATTACCTATGAAAGGGGAGGCCCTAGAGCTACTACTTGGAAAGAAAGGATCAAACTTATGAAATCTAAAATAGTCCTACAGGAGGTGCATACCACTCTACATGAGACATTGACAAATCTTCAAGAGACTGGGAATCTTGAAAAGAAGATAGAAGAATAGAACAAGGAGAAAGATAAGGCAAAAGAGACACCAGAGCTTGACCCTCAGCCTAATTTAGGCTCTTATTACAAAGGAGGGAAAACCATCCCACAAAAGTTTGCAGTCCCTCTTTTCTTTGAGTTGGAAAAGGAAAGAGTAAGGACCCATACATGGATGCAGATTGCAAAATCAAAATGGTTGGAATACATTGAGAACATGGAAAAAAAATTGAGAAAAATGGGCAAAGAATTGAGCATGGTCAAGAATACAGAAAGCATCAGAAGAGCTCAATTAGAGGCAGAAAATGAAATGTTAAAGAAGCAGCCGCAACAAAGCGAACCCCAAACAGAAAATGAGATGCTAATCTTAAAAAGACAGTAGCAGGAAAAGGAATCCCAGGTAGAAAGTGAGATATTAATAAGACAGCAATAGGAAAGGGAACCCCAGGCAGAACATGAGGTGTTGATCTTAAGAAGGCAACTACATGAAAGGGAAGCCCAATTAGCCCACATGGCCAGCTGGGCTATGGAGGCACTACCTCAAGGATACCAACTAGGAAAATCATATGTAGTATACCTAAAGGCTTAATGGCTACAGTTCCAAATCAAGACTTTGGCCCAAATAGGCACCATACCTTTTAAGGATTATGGCCAATTCATGGATCTATGTGATCATCGTTCCATTGAGGACAAAGTGAATCTGGTAAAGTTTTATTTAAACAACATGGCCCTTACTAATATGAACCTATGGGACCCTAATGCTATGTTAGGAGACTTGCAGCTAATGGCCATGGCATCTTCAATGAGCCATGAAGAGGAAAGGGTAGTAGAAATCCAGAAAATGATGGCAAAAGCGTTGAATGAACCTCTGATGATTAGAGCAGAGCCAAAAGACCCCATGGCTCTCATCAATGCCCACCAACACCTTGCAGCTAATCCTCAAAGTGTCCCCAAATATATCAATGAGCAGGCCTAGGGTATTTCACATTTTTAGGACATGGAAAGATTGTTTGGAGATGACTGTGTTCATGCCTACATGAGAAGGCAGAACAAATTGCCACATAGCCTACAGATCAGGGAGTATCACTCCCTAAATAGGATGAGAGAATCCTTGAAGAAAATGCCACTGGTAAGCACTCTGTACAAAGTTTGAAGGCCAATTGGATTGGCCTCAAATTCAGTCCTCCACTGCTGCTAGGACTGCTGGAAGGAGCAAAAGAGGAGGAAGAATAGAAACAGTGGGAAGAGGTGGATAGAAAAGCAAGATTCCATGATAAAGAGAAATATATCATATCAGAAGCATGGGATGTTAGGGAATCTATCAGATCCATCAAGGATTAAGAGATAGACTAGTTGCTAAGAGGAGGAGCAACCCATTCAGTAGGGGGGTGATGATGAGCCCCAGAAATCGGTAAATATAGGGGCTCATTTCACCTCTTAATTTGACTTAATCCACCATTCTCATTATTTTATTGCATGTTTTTTATTATATTTATGCTAATATATTTGATTGGGTTATTCATTTTGCCATGTAGTCTAATGTGTGCTTTATGCAAATTTTTTGGTGAATTTTGGACAAAGTCAAAGGATTTATGAGCAAATGGTAGCAAGTATTCAAGAAAAATAGGGAAGAGGATATGTAGGGGGGTGTCTCCTTCATTTATGAACGCTTTCCTCGAATCCTCCATCAACAACTCAGAGCACAATGAGCCACATTGATGCATTCAAGGGGCAGCCGAGCAGGTAAAGAAGGATTGTTGTTTATCTCCAGTTCTGGGAAGCCCAGCTCCCTGACTTTAGGAAGGTTGTTGGGGGACTCCAATTGTATAAATAAGGGGGATTAGAGCCTCAGTAGGTTAGCTGGTTATTAGTAGAATTTTTGCACTTTTGCGCAGCTTGAGTTCAATTCATTTTCGAGCTTCCTTTTTTAGAACGACTTATTTAATGTGACTTTTATTTTTGATAATGGAGATGAAATTATTTTTGTGCCAGCACTCATCTCTTTCATAGGGCTGAACCTCTTGGGTTAGGGTCCAACCCGAGCTACCCAGCACCTCTTGCCTTGTACTTATATGCTTTTTTCCTTAGTTCATGAGTTAATTTATGTTACATAGATTCATTTTACTTTGTTTACAATAGGTTGCTTTTGATCGTTTGCATAGTTGTTTTTGTTTCAGTTGCTCAAGTAGGTTAATGCAATGATAGGATATGATTCAAAAAGGCCAAAAATAGGCCCTGATATCCTTTCTCCCTTTCTGGGACTATGATTCATGGTCAAGGCACTACTGCTGCCACCAAAAACACAGTTTTGCTCTCCCATGCAATTTCTAGTGTGATGACTTGATTAGGAAAGATTAATGTATTGCTTCAAATTCAGTTTCCTAGATCATTTATTGTTCTTTTACAATAGATCTCTCTGCATGATATTTTGTTCAAAGGTTACTGTTCAACATTTTCCCTTTGTAGGTCAGAAATTAGGTCAAGCTAGAGAAAGTTTTGTTTTCACGGTATAGTTAGTACCTTATTTGATTAGTTTTCGTAAGTAGATGTGTAGATCTCTTATAGGGCACCTCATCTCACCATACATCCATAAGGTAGCCAACATCAGCTCACTTCTGACAGATTTATGAAGTCATTCACAACATTTTACCAATCTATCCTAATTTTTGCAATTTTCTCCATAAGCTTCCCTCTTGCCATTTGAACAAATCCAACCATTATGTCCCCTCTTGATCTTCCTTGACAAGCTCCAAACACCTCAACACCTTCATCTAGCCTTTATTTACCCTTTCTCATCATTTTTCCACCTTCAAAACCTCGAAAAATAGCACTCAGCCTCCTCCTATAGATCCTACGTAGATCCCCTGTAGCATCCTGTAGAATTTCCTGTGAGTGATTTTTCGAAGTCTGATTGCAAGGGAAGTCTTTAGAAGGGTACTAGGGGCTTATTGGGACCTATCCACACCTTCCCCCACCTCTAAAAAAATGAAATCCATCCTCCATCACCACCAAAACTCTGCCACAATCACAATCCGATAAATTACAAGCATAATAATTTCACATAAAAACACTCAAAAAATACAAAAGGATGCTATTTTTTCATTTTCATTCTGAAGTAGTTTTAATAGATGTAACTCACCTTCCCTGTAGTCAATGGCATTCATCTTGCCATTTTCTCTCTCTTTTTCTACAAAAGTAGGGTTAGTTGGATAAATTAGGGTTTGCTAGGGTTTGCATTACATTTCAGTCTTCCTTCTCTTCCTGCAAATATAATAGCCTCTGTAGAGTTATCTTTCTTTCATCATGGTTAAAAGATTCTTCCAGAAATTCATAGATGCTGGTTTGAGCTCCTAGTGATCTTGTGCTAGCTGACCAAGTGACAGCGTGTAGTAAGAGCTAGTACTTGTGCATACAACACCATCAATTCCAAGTTTGTTACAAACTACCAGGTTGATAAAAGTAAAGTAGGAAGCCCTAAGAGTTGTAGCATTCTTGCTGAACTACTGGTTCTCACCAGTTCTACTTGGATGACATCCTGATCTTCAGCCAGAGTTGGGAAGAGCACCTCCACCACATCTGATAGGTTCTCCAAAGATTGCGGCAACCCAATTTATGTGTAATTTGGAGAAATTCAAATTTAGCATGACCCAAGTTCAGTATCTGGGATACATTATTGATGAATAGGGGGTGCATGTGGATCCAACCAAGATCCAAGTCATTTCGGATTGGCCATCTCCAACCACCCTGATAGAGCTTCACAGCTTTCTAGGGCTTGCCAACTTCTACCGCAGGTTCGTGTTGGGATTTTCTCATATCACTTGGCCCTTGAGTCAACTCACCAAGGGAGGAGTGAAATAAAAATTATTTTGGTTTGAATCTCAACATAAGGCATTCACAAAGTTGAAAGATCGCTGCTGCTCAGCACCAGTGCTCACATTACCAGATTTGCAACAACCATTTGAGGTCACGAGAGATGCCTTTGACTATGCAGTTGGGGTAGACCTTACTCAACATGGGCATCTAGTGGCATATCATAGTGAGATACTTGCAGACACAGTCCAGAAGTATCCCACTTATAACAAAGAGATTTATTCCATTGTGCAGGCTTGCCGACAATGGAATCATTACATTTTGTGGAAGGAAACGGTCATCCACACAAACCACCGACTCCTATAGTTCATATAGACCCAAGGGAAATTGCAAAATGATAGCCATCACAAGTGATCCACATACATACAACAATTCCATTTGAATATCAAGTATAAGAAGGGCAGCACCAATAATGTTGTAGATTGCCTCAGTCGGCCACTGATCATGGTGTTAACCACCATGCTCAACTCTTGTGGGCACGAGATTTCTGATTGGCCATTTGTCTCTAAAAGCAACACAAAATTCGGCCACACATACCATACACTCTTAGAGGGTCAGCATGTTCTAGATTTTCACCTCGAGGATGCCCTGTTATGCCGCCTAGGTCACCTTTTTGTTACTTCATGTGAGAGTGCCAAGATGATTTGGGAAGCACACTACAGTCGGGCTACTAGGCATTTTGGGGTCGAGAAAATGATGGCAGTACTGCCGAAGTATTTCTATTGGTTGAATCTTCGACAAGATGTCATGGAGTACATCAGATCATGCTACCTATGCCATTGCCAAACCAAATATCAAGAAGCAAGGCCTCTATACCATGTTTCCTACCCCTAGTCGATCTTGGGAATCCATCTCCATCGATTACATGTCAGGTTTTCCTTCCACTAAGTGTTGAAATGACTGCGTTTTTGTGGTCATTGATAGGTTCTCGAAGATGGCCATTATGGTGTCCTGCAAGAAGAATATCATAGCAGAAGCCATTACTAAACTATGCTTTGAACGAGTGTGGGTACACATTGGGATCCCAAGTCTATCATCTCAGACCAGGACAACAAGTTCCTCAGTACATTTTGGTCCAGTATGTGGTCAATGTTGGACACCAAACTCACTAAGTCCACAACATTCCATCCTCAAACTGATGGCTAGACAGAGGTTGCCCACATAATGATCGTACACATTTTGTGCATGTACAACTCAAAGCATCCATGCACATGGGACGATAGCCTCCCCTATGTTAAACATAGCTACAACTGGGCTCTCCACAGCTCGTCTAGCCACAAAGTTTTTCAAGCGGGCTTGGGATTCCATCCAGTATGTGCCATTGATGTGGCCATGTAATTTGTAGCTACTCACGTAGATTCGGCTCATATCTAGTCCGAAACAAATAAGGTAAACAACTTTATTGAGCACATCCAACATATTTGCCAACAAGTCCATGACATTCTAGAGAAATCAAATGCAAAGTACAAGCAGCGACATTATCAACATTAGGTGCCACACAAGTTTCAGGTGGGGGAAAAATTATGGTTGCATTTGCAAAAGGAACACCTTACTGGAGCCTATCGGAAACTCAGACCAATCTGATATGGTCGTTACACCATTAACAAGGTTGTGGGAGAAAATGCATCTGGACTCAGCATTCCCCCATTCCTTGGCCTACAGCCAGTGTTCAATGTGGACCACCTTCACATACCTTCCCCCATTACTAAACACATCTAACATTGCAAAAGAGCTCACACTCATAGAGTTAAATCCAGATTACATGGAACAAGCTGCAACTGATCGGATCATGGACACACAGATGAAGCACACTCACCAACAAAATATCCAACTGTATCGAGTTGTCAAAGTAGGCCAACTCCTTCACTAGGGCAAGTGGCTCACGAGGGACCAAGTTTAGAAGAAGTTGCCTCATCTCATGGAGGAACTTAGTGCAATGGGGACCATTGTTTCCTAAGCAGGCACGAATGATCCAAGTGGATATTGGTGGCCACCCTCCAACTCCACTTATACCCCCACCATTGCCTCTTTCAGTTTTTCAGTTTCCTTAATTGTAGCACAATTTACTATTTTTAGCAGCTTTTTAGGTCCTAAACTTCCGGAGCCGTTTTAACAACACTTTTCTGGAAATCTACTTCCAATGATTTTTTGTCCAAAATTTCTTCTTCTATAGTAGTCCTCGAAGAGATCTTTCCAACAAGCTATCATGCACATGAAACGGAGATAATATGACCATGTCGCGACTCCGGGAAGTTGGTTGTCTAGCTCACCGCAACAGGGCCCATAAACTCTTGGTGTTTCATCTCCTCGAGTTAGGGTTTTGGTTTTTTAGAGTTTTCTCTTATTGTTCAATAATAAAAATCCCCTTGAGCTTCATTGGAAGGTATTTCAAAGGCATGTAGCCACCACATCTCCTCTCAAAGATAAGCTACCGTCACCCTAGATGGTTTATTTCCATTCCTATTTGTAAGCATATTTCAATATGTTACATTAATGAAATGAAGTATTATTTCCACTGCATCTCTGTGTTTATGGTTACCTCTGTAATTTGTTGCATTCGTATTTAAATCTGGATCAGACTCATTGTGTCCTTACCATAAGATGAAATTTTGTGGTTCATACGGTGATGACTCAATTTTCATTAATTATAATTTCTAAAATAAAATTTGATGTAAAACATTACATATCGTAGTGTATACAATATAGATATATATATATATATATACAAACATAGTACACCTAATAGATCCTATTTTAGACGAGCTTGAAGAATGATCAAGGTTGGATTATATACTTGCACCTTAGATTGAAGTTCTCGAATCTATGTTATTATATAATTATGGGAATGAAAAACCTTGCAAGATTATATTGGAAAAAAATAGTTGTAAAGAAACTACATAGACTTGGGATTTTGGTTAATTGAGTTATTTCTTTTATGTATAAAAAAACATGCTCACATAAGAATAGGAATACTTCCTGAGTTGCTTGATTTCCATTAATCTTTGAAGGTTGTACCTTATCCTCTTTGTACATGTACATATGGATCATTATGTGTTTACTATGAGTAGAAAAGATATGCATGACAAGATTATGTGCTTTCATGCATTAATATCTCCTGTGTTAAAAAATAGATTTAAGATATCTTGAAAGTGCTATAGTCAGGCTTGATAAGTAAATTAGAAGGTATTTAATCCTTATAATTATATCAAAATTCTCAAATCTAAGTATTGTGGATAGCTAGAGTAGTATTGAAGGGAGAAAGCAACCGAGAAAGGTTTATGGAAACAAATAATAATGTAATGTGGTTATATAACAAAGAATCTTGTGGTGATGTGGTGGAATGGAGAGTAATAAAATTAAATAAAATTAACAGCATCAACATGTTGATTAATTCCGATAAGTAGAAAGTGAAAAATTGGTCACTGTTTTATTTTACTTAAGTGTTGGGAATTATGTGAGAGTTGAATTTTTATTTCATTATATGTTCATCGAAAGTTAAGTTATTGTTGAAGGCCCTTAGGAGCACACCAAAACTCTATACCATGATGTACAAGTGGTTTAGATTATTTATGATAGTCCTTTTTTTAAATAGGTGTCAATATGGTATTAAAAGATACAATAAGGAATTCTTGTGGTGTGGTCATCATGGGTTCTAAATATGCATCTAAGTGTTGAAAAGTGTATTGGGAAATAAATAAAATTGAATTTTATGTTTAATTATGAGTTGCATGATTGCTATGCAAGGACATAGTTTAATAGAATGAAGGTGATACTTATAAGAGATTCTTAAGGGATGAAATATTGAACTCTTATGAGGTAAATGGAAAACATAAAGGAGAAAAATGGCAAGTGTCATCTCCATAGATCATGGTCAAGTTGAAGAATGATCGAATAAAAGTATATAAATGGAAACCTATATAAATCTACAAAAATTAATGGTTAATTAAGTAGGTTCCATCCTAGAATACATTCTAAAGGATATTTATTCATAAAGTTTCCCATGAAATATTGTTAATCTCATAAAGGACAGGTCGTTGTATGGGACTAATGTCTTTGAACTTAATATTTGATTGGTGCATCCACATTTAAGGATGTAATTCATTTTGGAATGTGATTTTTTTTATTTAGGGAAAAATTCTATTAAAAGGAACTTAATCTTACAACATTATTGTATTGCATAACATATGCATATTTAGTTAGATATGCATAGTTGGACCTACATGTGTCCTTGACTAAAACAATATCTAAATGATTGTATCTAATATAAATAAGAAACAAAAATTATATGTCCAAACTAGACTAAACCATAATCATAATGGTGAAGGGTATGCACACCTGTAATACAATTCACCGTAGGCATGCAAAGGAAACATCACACAATAAAAATTTATATTTAGATTCTTGGGTCTAACACCTAAAAGTATATCTGGTGTAAACGAATGATAGTAGTGTAAAAGAAACTCTTGGTGCTTCTTAGTTAATAACCGGAAGACCATGTTGAGTTAAGAGAACCTTTTCAACAGTGTAAAACCTTGAAACTTATGGTGGACCTTAATGAACATATCCATACGGATATATACCGAGTTATGTTAATATCTCACTGAGAAGCACCTTTCAGAAAGGTGCTCTGAGGAGGATGATTGAAAAATGTACAATTATACCTTTTGAAGAAAGTGATAAGGGAATAATGATCAATGGGTTTCGACTTACCTGAGTAAAGTATACCTGTAGATTAGACATGGTGGTGCTTCATCCATTAGAACAATTCAAAGAGGCCTAATGAATAATAAGAATGGTACTCTATATTCAGAACATAATGGTCTGAATTAATAAGCAATTTTTTAGTAAACCCAAAAGGTTTTCGCATAAATATAACTTATGATCTTGTGCTTGTAATAACATAATTCATCCATCTAGAAGGTTCAAAGGATAACCAATCATGCAACAATTTTTTTTAGGATGATTCAACCATAGGGATTGCTATGTGGTACTCGTAGTTGGGGTTGTGGTGTAAGGATATAGGGATCTAACAATCTAGTCACTTAATTCACAATCAGCCCAAATACATATATGGTACCACCACACAATATTAGGAATTTTACCTGAAAGAATGCATTGATAATTTTGTTTGGGTTGAATAGGAAAACATAGGAATTGTTGCATAAATCATGTGGGGATTCATCTTAATAAATTTGATAACTGATATCTTTATTTCAGGGGAGATTTAATGCTAAAAGGAGGTTTTAACATGTAAATACCATAGGATGACATCCACATACACATAGTGCCTAAAACCTTAAAGGGTGTGGAATTGAAAACATTGTAACTTTCATTTATAACTCATGAAGGGGAAATTAGTTTACACCTAAAATTATTCATGGCCATCAAGATGTTGGAAGAGGTGTAAAAGGAGCATATGGCATGACTAGTTAAGTATGGAGTACTTTTAAGTGTCAAATTCTCATTTTCTTGATTAAAGATAATGTAAGGATCATAGTCAATAATCTACTTTATTATTAAGTGGAAGTAATATTCTGTTGTTGTTAAAACCTTGTCTAGATGATAGATTTAATCTAAAACTGAAAGTTATGGGTGTGGTAAAGTTGTAGTATGCAGGATTACTTTTATGATACTATTTTTCTAATATTATATTGCAACCACATGACAGAGGAAATTAATTTTCTAAATAAAATCCCTTGAATACACTCACATAAAAATATTCATTGCTTGCAGAAGTTGAACTAGTCCATGAAATTCCTTATTCTCCTATCGATAAACTCAGCATAGTTTTTTCAACTTACCTAAAGGTAATATAAATGAATAAATATTTTTTTTTCATAATACTAACATGGCTAGAAACATGTGGATGAAGTATGTGTCACACAAGCGATGTTATGGACATTACTATGGTGTACAAATTCTACAGATGGTACTGCCTACAAGCAGTTCATATGGTACCAATATGGATACATGTATTGCATGATAATATAGGACATGTATAGCTAGGTGTGTGTAATACACACTATGTGCAGGTATGCATGAATAAACTCAGTGATTGTCTGGTATGGAAACCAACTTGGAGTGTGTACAAAAGAAGGAAGCTAAGAAATTATTCAAGCATAAGTATGAATGGGTTATTTTAGTTTTGTATGCATGTGATTATGATTATGATATATTAGGATTACAGGTGATATATAAGTGATCGATACATATTTTTTTGAAGGTTATGTGTGACCTAACCTGATATGATATTTTGTACATATTGATTTAGTCAAATGTGCTAGTTTCACTTCTTGTATGCAGGAAAAATGCAAGGAAAAGTGTTTGGCAAGAACATGAATTTCTTCAAGCACAATAAATGATGATAAATATAAGCCATAGTCATTTAATTAGTATTACTTTATATCAAATTATGATAGTAACTGTGGTAAACATAGTTGATTTTTTGCATCTCAAATCTCTCACAGAATTGATTGAAACAAAGGTTACTGGTAGCAATGGAAGGAGATGTGATCCTTGTAATCGATATATATTGGAAGATTTTCATCAAATGGAAAGGCCATGGGATCCTATAAATTCATAAACATCTACATGTGAATGAGAAAAATATCATTACAAGATGTAGTAATACACCAAGGACAATGTAAATTTAAGGGGGGAGTATGTAATACCCCTCCTTTATGCATAAAACCTTGCTAACTTAAGCTAAGAAAAGCTAGGTCTAATGTGTAACAATGAAAATTGAATACTTTATGAAATAAATAAAATAATTTATCACTTGGAAAAGGTTGACACCAAGAGATGAGACTCTTTCCAAATCCTATTGGTGAATGGGAAGGGATAATTCTTTCATGATAATGCTTCTACATTCAATTCTAGATAAGCTTGATTGATTGGAGATAAATATCCATTGAGAAACACATAAAAGCTTTGTGGGAGAGCAAGGCAAGATTTTCTGAGGAAAAGCCTCGCGGGAGAGAAAGGCAAGATTTTCTGAGAAAAGCCTAGGGAATTGGATAAAACATCCACCTAAAAGTAGGATGCTGCTAAAGGAAACTATATAATGAAAGAGGGTATTAAATATCCATTGCAAAGATCAACAAGAGGTATTTGATCCATGGCAATAACTCTTGGCTTGGTGGTCAACTAGAGAAAGATAGTTCTAGGTTGGGTGGCAATGCTCATTTTTCTAGGTGACATTCATTCAAATAGTCCAATTTTCATGGGATGCTATGTATTTTTTATATGTGAGGAAAATCATGATAAAAAACAATTTCCCTCAATACAAGGTCTTAAAGTTGTCTAGTAAGAAGGAGTACCAAATCAGGTAGACCATATTTGTTTTATTGGTAGAAGACTGGCATAATCCACATCCAAATACACCTCAATTTTTTAATAATCAACCATTTGCACAACTATCACAAAGTAATTGGAATTCCCTATTTCCTTAGCAATATTAGCCACAACCTTGGTCACAAGGATGGAAAAGTCCTTATGGGAAGTACCCTCAATATCCTCAATAGCAACAATTTCAACAATCATATCATAATTTTCCTCCACAATATTATCCTGACCCTATTCAAGAAACTCAGCCCCATAGTTCAATCCATAACTTTCATTACCATTTCCTCAAAGAAAAAACCAATTACCTACCCAACCACTTCCAAATCTAAATAATAATAAAAATTCACAACCTGTTTACAATATGGAAGGACAAAATTTCCAAACTTACATGATAACTCCATTCTCCATTGGATCTAAACAATGTTCAACTTAGATCTTGTAGAATATTAGAGAAAAAGTATCCATCAGTTGTTATTTAGGAAAGTGGAAAAGAAAATATCTGTGAAGAAGAGAAGTCTCTTAATGAAAAGGAATAAACTAGAAAATAAGTTTTTCCAACACATTCAAATAACTAAAACCCTATTATGGAACAAGCTTTAGTATCGGTTTCAAAACCACCTTTTAGTGAGAGATTAAACATTGATGAAGGGGGTACAAAAATATATTTTATTCCCTGATTATGACATGTTCAATGAGCTGAAGAATTTTTGAATAAAAATACATTTTCTACAAGCCATTATGCAAATACATTTTTTTGCAAAGACAATTAGGGAATTGAACGTAAAAACACCAGGAAGAAAAAGAAAATACTTCAAAAGAATCCAACTAGTTGGAAAAATTGCAGATATCATGATGGGTAAGAAAAAAATTCATAAATATCTTGATCCAAGAACTCTCATTGTGAAAACACACATCAATGGTGTAGAGATCTCAAATACATTGATTGATCTAGTAGTAGCTATAAACATAATGAGTAAACAAACTATGAATCAATTAAAACTTTCTGAGCTCAATACACACCTACACTGTTACAATTGGCAGATAGATCTATGATCAAACCTAATGGTGTATTAGAAGTTATATAAATATGTATCCTTAGATTCTTTCGAATATCTTGTCTATTTTATGATTTTTACAAGCCAATAATAACTTAGGAGGACATCCATTGATTCTAGCAAGATCATGGCTAGCTACAACTGATGCTTTTATAAGTTGTAGATATGGTGATATGATTTTTTTCTGATGGGATCTTAGCGAAGAAATTCACACTGTATCCACCTACAAAAACAACAATAGAATTTAAAAATGAAGAATGGATAGATGATGATACTGACATAATACAAATCTTTACTACTTCACAAATAGATGAAGAAGATAAAATTTTGAATTTAATGGAAAATAATGAATCTTCATCATATTGTTAATCTAGTTGAAGTTTTCAATAAGAATACTATATTGAATATTTATCATCTCATCAACTATCCTTGCATTCTATGGAAAATGTTTGGAATTCTACAATTGAAATCTTTCAAGGAAAAACTTTTAATATCAATGATAATTTGGAAGAATTTCAAAAGAAGGAATTAATAAATATGTTACAAGAACATTCCTCTACCTATGTATGGGAATATAGTGACATCAACAGAATTGATCTTGATACTTGTATAGATAATATCTACATTGAAGAAAATTCCAAACAAATTTGAAAACCTCAAAGAAGAATGAATCCAAATCTAATGGAAATTATTAAGGAGGAACTACAAAAATTGTTGAATGTGAATTTCATCTATCCAATATCAGGCAGTCAGTGGGTTTCACCCTTAGTAATTGTTCCTCAAAAGAATAGAAAATGGAGAGTATGTATTGACTATAGGGAATTGAATAAAGGAATTTTAAGATATCGCTTGCCACCTCCTTTCATAGATCAGGTTCTAGATACATTGGTAGGAAATAAATATTCTTCATTCTTATATGGTTTTAGCAGTATAATCAAATCCAAGTAGCCCCATAAGACGAAGATAAAACTACCTTTACCTGCCCATGGGGAACTTATGCTCGCTGAGTACCTCCTTTTGGATTATGTAATGCACCTGTAGCATTCCAAAGCGTAGTATTAGGCATTTTTTCTAATCTGATTCATGATTGTGCGGAAGTGTATATGGACGATTTTATAGTTTATTGAAATCCTTTTGAAGAAGCTCTAAAAAAATTGGAAAAAAATTTCATTAGATGTGCAGAGGAAAATGTATCATTGAGCCATGAAAAATGTTTTAAGATGTTTACTCACGGAATTTTTTTGGGATGCCATATTTCAGGAAATGGATTTAGAATGGACACATATAAAGTAGAAATTATTTCTAAATTATCAATTCCAGCTTATCATTGAGATGTTATAATTTTTCTTGGTTTCACTAGTTACTATAGAATATTTATAGAAAACTTTACAAAAATTTCATCCCCACTTTTGAAATTGCAAACAAAAGACTGTGAACTCAATTGGAATTCTAATTGCCAAAAGGCCTTTGAAGCATTAAAACAAAAAACCTCTAAAGCACCCATTCTTAGATGACCAAACTGGGGACTACCTTTTCACATTTCAACTGATGCTTCAGACACATCTTTTGGAGTTGTACTAGGACAAATGGATTTAACTCCTTACGCCATTTATTACACCAGTAAAAATTTGACTCCTGTAGAGTTAAATTACACTATAACAGAAAATGGGTTTTTAGTTGTTGTCCATCATGGTAAATTTTAGGGGCAAATTTTAGCCCAAGGGAGAAATTTAAGTGGTTTTTCATTTTAAAGGGGAATTATTTTTATAAAACACCCATTTCATATATTTAGCCCATCTTTTATTTAAAAAATAATTATTTTTTTCATTTTAGCCAAAGAAAAGGGGGAGGATAAACTATGAAAATACTCATTCGACCTGATTCGCCTAGTTTGGGAGGTTATATTCCATTACAATCGCTCGATTTTCTGCTTTGTAATGTTAAATTTGTCTGCAATTGCCCATTTTCTAGCTTGGGAGGTGGTTCAGGAGCTTGTATTTGGTCCCAATCACCTTGATTTCCTCTATGAACAGCTCCCTATTTTCAAATTTGGTTTTCATCGATGGGAAGGGTGTAAATAAATAAAAATATAAATAAGTGGATGTGTGGCAGATATAATAAAAACTATTTTTTTTTGTTTACTTCCTCAATTTCAGAGAGTCCACAGTACGATACATTTGCTGTCAATGTTTCAAATCCCATCGGGATCCATTCAATCAGTACTTTAATGAATGAATGATAATTAGGAGACCTAAATTAAAGAAATAAAGTTACGAGGAGAGAAGAATTAAGGATCAGCTGAGTGTCGGCTTGTTTTTTTTTAATTATTATTATATTGCTGACCTTTGAATAATGTATTTTTAACTCGATGATAAATAATATTTAATTTAATTATATATTAAAATCTTAATGTAATAATATCTTAAATAATAAAAACTCAACTAATCCCTTTAATATTTAATATTGTTAATATAGTATTATTAATTTTAATTCGTATGTGAAATGTTTATTTATTTTTAATATAATGTTAGTATTTTTATGAAGTAGAAATATTAGTTATTGTTAATATTTAAATTTAAATTATCTAAAATATATTAATATTATAATTGGATATATTAATTAATTAATAGTTTTAATTAAAACTTAATAATAATTATTTTTATTTTTTTATGAAATAGTTTAGATAATAGTGATAGCTATTATCATAATTATTATAAATGATGTAATTAAATATTAGTTATTATTATTATTATACTACTTAAATTATTATATTAGGGTTCCTAACTACTGAAAACTAGAAAGGGAGAGGGATACCTACCTCTTGATTCCTATACATGGGTCTTAATTCCCCTGATCAAGGGAAGCCAGCTCCCACTAATCTCCATACCATTTTCTTTGTATTATTAGGATGTTTGATAATTTCAAGTGGTTCTCTAATCTTTTGCCTATGATGCTGCTCTGCCCCTGCAACAATTGAGGCACTTTCCAAGCAAATATGGTGCTTAGTTTTTTAGGATTGCTCTACCAAGGCCGAAGTACGAGACCTTTCATTCCTAATATCGGCTCCATGTTCCTTGAGTCTTGTCTGAAAGGAGCAGCCTGTTTCACCAATGTAGCTAAGGTAAATAAATATAAATATAAATAAGTTAGAGGTATGGTAAATTAAT
>APFE030409514.1:6103-131454 GCA_000404065.3 Pinus taeda | reverse complement strand
ATGTGGAATTAAGATTGATATAGGTTGGTTTTTATGATAATGAATATACTAAATAGGCTTAGGAAATTATATTGTAAAAAACATCTTAAGGTGAATGGTTAAACCTACATTTAGTAACTTCACAAAATTTAGTGAAAAATACCAATATCTCGATTAATGTTGGTTTTTTTTATTTAACAAAAAAAAATCAAAACAACGAAATATTTTCACTCTTTCCACATCACTCTCACAGAAGAGGGATAGTTGCTACCTAGATTTCCCACCATTTTTCAAAAGTTCTCAATATGATATTTTCATGAAAAAGTTAAGGTACTCATATTGGATTACTTGTTTGAAAAATATGTTGGTTTGTACAATCTTTTGTCCTTTCTGTTATTCTTAGTTTGTCATAATGATTCATGGGGGTTGGGCCACTACACCGTCTTGTCCTAGAAGGCAGAGACTTTGCCCCAAAAATGAAATTAATACACATGCTACAACGTTGTTAAAAAATTCAAGACGTATGAAGGTATTGAATTATGCTAATAAGAAATTTAGATTGGGAGAGACGTAATTAAATTTTTTTATTTAATTGAAGATTTCCAATTAAAATAACAATAAATCTACATTTATATATTTATATATTGTTTGGAAGGCTTCTGACAATGATCACTTCTTTCCATTAGATCTCATTTAGGCCTTTGGGATACCTACTAATTCCTTATATTATATAGTTGGGGCATGCTATTCTTAAATACATGGTGATAAAGATGCAAAAGTTATTATAAACATGTTGATTCTACGTCAAGGATGTTATCATCTATTAGGTGATGATGATGAACATGGAAATGCTACTTAAGAATATGATGGAACAATTGAAGAAAAATTAGTAGTTGTTGATGACAAAAACCACATACAAATTTTACAAATGCTAATAGAAATGAAATTGTTGAAATGAATATGATTAAAGGTGGTCGAGTGATGGGAAGCATTAATGAGCAATTTCCATTTCCAAGCCAAGTGACCCTACATGAATGGTTAGCAGAAGCCTTGATGAAGATGAATTGAAATGGTCTTTACGAAGACTAATGAAGAAATCCTTATCATGCGTTCATTCGTGGTGGGACATAAGGCATTCAGGTGGTGGGGACTAGACTTACATAGATATTTTATTGTTGGTCTATTAAACTCCATAATCTAAGTTAGGAACCATCTGTTGGTTGGGTAAGATAGAACTATTGAGGTAAGGGAAACGAAGGTCGGTAAGTAAGGGGGCCTTGTTTCATTTTCCTACTTGCATAAAGCCTGCATGAAGGGGAGGGTATTTAACACAATGACTCAAAACATAAGATTACATCATAAGACCAAAGGTAAGGTTCATGGGTATTGGATTCCCCCGATTCAACACTTCATGACATGGTAGAATTACTTTCATAAGTTATATATTTATTGAAGAATAGAGTGTAATGACCAAATATCATATGGAAGGATGAACTACTTGAAGGTCGATGGCTTAAAAACTACCCACAAAGCGAATGAATGTGTTTATAAATTTCCCCTGCAAATATAAAAGCTTCTCCTTACAATGAGGCTACAAATTTGTAGAACCAAGAAAGTCCTTTGTCATAATTATGCTGACATTTACGAAATTGGTTTGATATGCAATCAACAAGGTAGTGATGGAAACACTCAAGGAAACAAAATTTGGCAGAAAAGTAAAGCAAAATTTGTAAAAACATTAATCTCTCATAGCTTGACAACAGTGGTAAAGAAAAGATTAATCTCTCCTACCTTGATAGAACTAGTGGTCAAGATCAAGACCTACAAGAAAATTATCGTGGAATATTACCAAAACTAATAGAAGGATCTGAAAGAGTGTACAGTAAGAACCTTGACAAACATGATGACTAAAACTTACAACATTGTTTGTAGGAGGAGAAAATTATTTTTCTTTTTTCCAAACATGTACGTTAGTATATTACAATTTAATAAATATGTTTTCCTATTATCATATGTGGTTTCTTACTCTAACAAAACATTCGCCAAGACTTCACAATGTTTTATTATTTTGTCAAGATCTTACAAGATTATATAATTGAGTGAAAGATTCGCCCTGACTTTAAAAATAATATAATCTAGTGATAGATTCACCAAAAAAATTATATATACATATTATATGATTGATAAAATCGCCTCCCATTTTTCCTATGTATCAGGTGGATTCACCCATTTATTATACATATAAATTTAGGGTGGTTCTTAAAATTTTCCCTGATGTCCATGCCATCAATAAGTCCAGACATTACATTACTCGCTACAAACATTTTGTACATATATATCATTCTGCAATTAGGTAATTAATGAATAAACCTATCACTAATGACATAATTAGAAGATGGTTACGGTTGTTGCAAGAGTTTAACATCACTATTTTGGATCGACTTGGGAGAAAAATACAATTGCTCAAATTTTGTCTAGGATGCAAAATGACAATAATGATGTACTTGTAGAAGAAAATTTTCTCTAATGAATATATTTTCGTTGTATCTACTAAAACACATTGGTTTTCAAATATTGTTAATTATTTGGCTACAGGGAAGTTACCTCATATTTATCTCCTCGAGAATAAAGGAAGGTAATTTAAATTAGTGCATCTTATTCATGGATAAATGAAGAATTGTATAAAACAAGGTGAGATCTGATCATTGAAAGGTGTGTTAGAGAAGATGAAGTACCAGAGGTATTGAAATCTTGTCATCATGAGCCATGTGGAGGACAGTTCCCTGACAAAATAACTTCCTACAAAGTCCTTCTCTTAGGATACTATTGCCCTAACCTTTTTAGGGAAGCCAAGTAGTATGTAAAGAGATGTGATAATAGTCAACGAATGGGGAAACTTTTTCCCTCTAATGAAATGACTCTACAACCTCAGGTACTTATTGAGCCTTTTGAAAAATGGGCTCTCGATATAGTTTGTCTAATCAATCCACCATCAAGACAGAAAAGGTACATTCTTGTTTGAACTGATTATGTTACAAAATGTGTAGAAGCTAAAGCACTTCCTTTCGCTACTGAAAATGTTGTTGGTTCATTTTTTTTGAAGGATATCTTTCCTCATTTTGGTATCCCAAGGGAAATTGTAATAGATCAAGGTACTCAATTCACATCCAATTTGGTACAAAAGATAATGGAGGAGTAAAAAATCAAACATCAGAATTCCACTCCATACCATCCATAAGAAAATGGACAAGTGGAGTCCACTAATAAATTAATTGAAGCAATTCTCAGTAAAACTATGCATCTGCAAAGAAGAGACTGGGCAAAAAATATTTGAGAAGCTTTATGCATACCACATGGAGAAACACTATAGATCATATGGCCTATGAACTTGTTTATGGGAAGCAAGTCCTTTTTCCTATTGAGTTTCAAGTAAAAACTTTCAAAACAACAACTAAATTGGTTCTTTATCTTTCATAGGCACAGAAACAAAGAATGGAGTAGTTAAATGAAGTTGATTAGATAATACAAGATGATATCCAAAGAAACAACTTAGTTCAACAACAAAGATCCAAGTGGCATGACAAATACATAAAAGAAAGAAAATTTCTGACAAGATATTTGGCATTACTTTTTCAGTCAAAGTTCAATGATTTGGAAGGAAAATCTCAAACTCATTGGCTTGGGCCCTATGAGATTGAAACAATCTTTGGTAATGGTGTAGTTAGGATTAGAACTATTGGTGAAGAAAGGATCACCTGTCTTGTGAATGGTCATCGATTGAGAACCTATCATAAGCCATTGACAAATGAGTTTATCAAATATTTGCAAGAAAACATTGATTTTGAGTTGGTTAAGAAGGATTTCTTCTCGACCAATAATGTTGGCATGTTTACATAAAGAATTTAGGGTAAAAACCAAGTAATTTTGGCATCCTAAGTTTTCTTTCCCATTTCCAGTTTCTTTTTATCCCCCTTTTTATTTCTAGAACATAATAGCTACGGAATTGCTAGGAATCTGCAACTAGGACATAACTCTACATCTGATGTTTGACAGGGACTACTAATTGGAGCAATTGAAGAAATGACCAAATCCATCCTCGGAAGCACCTGAAGACAATAGAAAAAGGAGAAATCAAATGTTAGAATCATCAATTCAAAAGCTATACAAATATCTAATTTAATAATTAGGGTCAAAACATTAGTGTATGAATTATATGGACATTATACCACCAGTTCAAAAACCATCATTGTCCAAAGTAAGCTAAAAATATCTTGTCATATAAAAATAAAAGCCGTAAACCTCCCATTATTTCCTCATCATTACAAAATACTCATCTCAAATTTTGAATTCATTGTTGAAATCATCCAACTCACATCTATTCATACCCTAACTGTCGCTTCACTTGTTTTTTCCCTCGCTCTCATTTATACTCCCACCAAAGCCATTATCTCGAAACTCTCACTCATACCCTATCAAGAAGTGAATTCTAAGGTAAAAATTCTCAACCATGGCCATCATAGTAAGAAGAGAACCAACTGGAAGAAAATTCACGGAAGGATATATGCAAGTGAAGGAAATTCTACATAAATCACAGTGGCTAAAGTTCGCGGAAAATTTTGATGGTTTTAACTAGGAAGTAACCAAACAATTTTCTAGAGCTTTTGATGGCGTAGAAGTTGAAATTGGAGACATCAAGTTTGCAGTGACACAATATCTTATTGTTGAAACTACCAGACTATTAAGAGTAGAAGAGAAATGGTTTAATAATAGGGGCATTGAAGGAGAAGAATGGAAGACTTTCTTGAAAAACCTAGGTACGGATATGAATTTTTTTAAGAAATGAATTCCAAGTAAACAATTAAGGGTAAATTGAGAAATTTGTTGCTATTAATTCATACATTTGTCACCTATGAAGGAATGTTTGGTTGTATGTTATTTTACCACATTCGTTTTATGATGCATTTTCTCAAAGAGAATGAAACCAATCTTCCTTATTTCCTGTTAAATATCTTAAGGAAAATGTTTCAGAATGTTTATAAAAGGGTCCAATTCATAGAAAACACCATGTATCACCATATTCTTATAAAAATACTCATTGAATTCCATCTTGAAAGCCTAGGAGATAATTCATATAAATTCCTAGTTAGAAGACATTTTAAGGGGGGAGGATCATGAGCCACTTAGTAGAATAAAAGTAAAAAAGGAAGGAATATAATATCTGAGAATCCTATTAAAAAATTACGTTAAAAACAACTATAAGAACAATCAGAAGATGAGACTCCTATTGCAGAAATTTTAGGAAGCATTAAAAGGAAATTTGTTAGAAGAACGAAATCCAACAAAAAGGAAGAAACCACATGCAAGAAAATAAAGGAAGTTAAAACAAAGAAGAAAAGAGTTAAAAATAAAAACACTCTTCCATTAAATATAAGAAGAAGTGTCAGGCTTAGTCAAAAATCATCTAAACAATCTATAAATGTCGTTAATTTGAAGGAAGAAGAGAAATTGAATGTTCTATCACCTACTCTCATTTCATTTGGTCATAGATGAGGCCGAAAACACCAGTAATATATCCAGTACAACAAGAAATATATGACTACATTGAATATATGGAGAAGAGAGATGTAGAAAAGGCATCTTGTTCTACAATCCGTGACAAAGAAATCTAGTCTAACAGTCTGCAAGAACCTCCACTCGTGAAAACATTGAAACAAGAAGTCTTTGAGTTGGAGATAATGAATAGACATTTGAAGAAGAATAAAGATGTAGAATGAGATATAAAGGACTGAGAATTATAACATTCTTTTACATATGAGCTTATTGTATGAAAAGAACAAGAATTTAAAGAAAAGAATGAATCTCTAAAATGGAAGGTCATGAGTCTAAAATGCAGGATTTTGATGAGGAAGGCCACCATGACAGTTTCTGTAACACCCCTCCCTTGTGTACTAAGTTATTGTAAACCTAAGCTAAGTTAAATCTAGGTGTGATATCCTCCCTTGTGTGTTAAATCTTTATAAACCTAAGCTGAGGAAATCTAGGTGATATGTAATATGGAAAGAAAATGTGTTATTAAATAAATTAATAAAATAAATCACTTGGAAGGTGTATCACCAAGAGAGAGGAGATGCTTTCCAAATCCCATGAGGAATGTGATAGAGATGAATCTTTCATGGTAATCTTCTAGATGTGATTCTAGATAAGCTTGGATGAATTAGATATCCATCACATGGATGGGAGATAAACATCTGTTGGATATAAAAGCATGATGGGAGATAAAGGAAAGGTTTTATGTGGAAAAGCGTCGTGGGAGATAAAGATGAGATTTTCTGGATAAGGCCTACGCAAATGAGAAAATCCATAAAGCGGGACACCGCTAATGGTAACTAAATCATGAAAGAGGGTATTAAATACCCAGTGCATCGATCAATTGAGGACAATTGATCTTTAGCAAGATCTTTGGCTACGAGGGAATCATATGTGATTCATGGTTGGGTCGTGGTGCTTCTCCCTCCACGTGAGATTTAGTTGGTGTCATTTTCATGGAATGTTTCTATGTTGACTCTTACTCTCTCTCTTTTTGTTACTGTTCCAATTTTCCTATGAGGATTTTTCTGAGTTCTAAGAATAATTGAATGAATTACATATGCTTAAGTATTAATAGATTAAATGGTGTTTCCCTCTATTTTGATTAGGTTCACTTGCATGGTATGGTGTTTATATTTATCCATACTTGAAGTCAAATGATTTAGATCATATATGCCAATGGTTGATTTCCTATATTTATATTAATCTCCTATTGTTGGACTGGATAAATCATTCAGCTCAAGAGTATAGAAGTTGTGTAGTTAACGAATGTATGCATATAACTATTATTTCACTTCAGATAGTGATGAAGGAGTTCTTGAATCTAATCTTAGACCTCATTAATGGCACTCAAGGAAAACAGAGTGTCTCTAACTTATGTGATATTATTTATACCTTAAGACTTTAGTGCATGCAAACAATTATGAAGTAATGTTGTTCATTGTATAATGAGGTAGTGTTGTGTATGCCCTACATGAGCTATATCAATTAGATTTAATAGACTCAGAACAATATTCTATTACATGGTAATGAGGGGGTTGTCAAAGAGTGTAATGTTTGTATGTTATGATTTTCCTGAAGGGTTAATTGGAATTATAAAATGCGACAACTAGATCTAAATGTTCTACTAGTTGGGGAATACTGTAGGTAATCTTGTATGTGAATACTAAACAATAGTAGCTTTTCATGCTCATGCGAGTAGGAAATGTGCTATTGTTATTACTTGGAATATTTCATGAAGACATAAATTTATGTTAAGGGTTGCATATCGAGAGAGCATATGATATCACACCCATAGTATATCACTCATCACCTAGATCTCTAACAGTAGTTATGATCCTTGATTCACTTAACTAGTAACAACTGTGAAATCTTAACTGTAACTGATACAAAAATTTTAAAGTTTACAGGTTATAAAGCCTCTTTTTCTAGTTGGGCTAAGGAGGATGATTACCAATGATATCAGAGCATAGGTTCAAACACTGCGACCTATGGACTAATCCATCACCATAATGGTAGCCATGTCTTGTACATGATAAATTGATT
Organism: Pinus taeda; assembly: GCA_000404065.3. Lineage (NCBI taxonomy): Eukaryota > Viridiplantae > Streptophyta > Pinopsida > Pinales > Pinaceae > Pinus > Pinus taeda. Next base: position 123,843 of record APFE030409514.1, on the reverse strand, counting down.
TTTACAACTGAGGAAAATTGCGAGTTAGGATCGACAACAATAATATTTTATTGAGTGAAAGCTCATAAATTGTTTTTTATCTACGAGATAACTAATTAAATATATATATATATGATATATAATATATTATATATGATATATATATTATATATATAGAATATTTGAACCTATAAAGGGTTGAAATCATAATGATTATCGACCCATAAAGGAAATTGGAATTCCTTATAAGTTAACATTAAATTTTAAAATATTTACCTCAAGGTGGAAATAATAACTTGGAATGTTATTATATCAAGAAATCTATTGATTAATGAGAAATGGATGTTTTTTTTGTTAAGGCATGATCCTAAATTGCCTGAGGTGGATTCGAACCCAGAATCCAATTGAAACAGTGCAGTGTAACCATGGATGGTGTATACTATTTTATCGATGATTACGATGAACAATTTGGGAATTGTTAAGGATGTCAAGAGGTTGGCCATTAAGAAAGGTCCAAGGTGGTTCTCACGCATTTATCTAAAATTGAAAAAATTAAGTGAGTAGGTTGGGATTATAGCTCAGCAGTTCCCTGAGATTCTAGTTTTTCCGAGAGAAACAATGAGAGAAATATCCTATGTAATTTTAGACGGTCATAGTCAAAACTTTTGACTAATTGTGGCCACGTCAGGCAGTCGAGGGTGGGCCGGTTCAATGGTTGTATCTCCACCCCTTTGAAATTTTGGTGTCTGCCCAATCACTCTGTGGTAACCATCACAAATCCATCACTATGGAGGGGCCCTCACCATAGTGATTAAATTGCAGGATTCAGCAAGTGGCTTCCATGAAATCATTCGCACCTTTAAGGTAGTTGTAACTGTGCTTATCAGTTTTTGGGATGTATGACGTGATCTCAATTTGTTGAAACATATTCAACAAATAACTCGGTTCTGTCACCAAGCATCTCGAAAGCTCCTCGATGAAAGAAGAGAAGAATATATGGGATGAATTGTCAACCTAAATGGTTGGTAAAGTGAGAGGGGGACGTGACTCTGAGAAAATTATGTAGGATGGTAGCTTTCATTTCAATTTTTGGAGAAAATGATGATAGTAATTGTCATTTCCTACTTTTTTGGTGTGCTCAACCATTGATGTGGAGGTGGTGGCCTTTATTCCGAGGTTTAGGAGAGAAGTATGGTAAACCCTAGGATTTCGGGTTATGCTGGCAAATGAATTGATAAAAGACTACTATTTATTTTAGTGTTGCCTTTTGCTACGAACGAAAAAAAATGGATAAGGGTTATCAAATAAACCATGATCAAAACTAAAAGATAAGAATGGAAAAGTAAGAAGGTGGAATATATATTCAACCTTATCCATGACTTGGGAATGCATGGGGTGTGAATGTCTTGATCCCAAAAGTTCAACAAATTAGGTAAGTTCAATTGCATGTATGCGTGATTTTTCCCCAATGAAATCTCCTACCCTGTGGGTTGTCGCTGGATGCATTCCTTATGCTTTGATCCTCATACATTGTTGTTTCCTTATCAATTATGATTGATGTTTCTCTTTTAGGTGTCATTCAAGTTACTGTATCTTTTCCATTGAAATATCAAAGAAACACCGCAGCACTAGAGTTTCCTCTCTCATGTTTTTTTTATTATCAACTTGGAAGTGTACAATAGTATTTCCCCGAAGGGATTGTTGAAAATCCGAAACTCGACTTGCTTTTTTTTTTCAACTATCTACTGAAGGGAAGGTGTTGGATAAGGACTATCCTCATGAGATTCATCACCTTAGTTGGGTAATTTTTATTCATAAATCACCCAATGCTCAACATTATCCATATGATGAATTTAGATAAAAAGCCTGAAAATAATGTTTGTTCCAAATTTTAAATGGGTACTCTATCCATTGATGGATAAACACGAGCAAGCTCGATTTTATGTGGACCTCAATACGCTCTAGCATGGGTAACTATTGTTTGATTTATTTTTTCTACTTGAACAAGATTAAATAGGTATATACATATGGCTGTGCGTAGCATTTTACCAGTAATGAGTAATACAATTGAATCTTAAGGGTATAACATTACTTTTGCTGCAGCTACCATCATGTTGCTCTTGCCACCTTGCTAGAGGGAGTCGCAGCATTCCAAAGGGTGGAATTCGTCCTGTAGGTGACAGATTCGGTGGAGTAAAATTCATCAGGCACAAGCCTGCAATGATGTGTTGAGGAGAATGGTTAGTGCATTTAGGCATTGTTACTGAACAATGATGTCCAATGTAGGCTAGCAGCCAGGAGGAGGAAGTAGAGAAATAATGAAATTCAATAGGATCGGGATCCTCGGTGCATTGTGGTCTAACCCTTCACCTGTATTCGCATGTTCCACCCTCCACATTGAATACAATAATGCAGGAATGCAAGAATCGACCATGTGGAGAAAGAGCAACAAGACTATCCACATTCAACATTCTACATGTAGCATGCAAAAATGTTAAAAATAAAAGAAAAATAGTTATTATTATCTTCCCACATTTATATCAAGATCACATATGCTAGATAGATATACTAATATTATGATGAAATCTATTAGTATTGAAATTTGAAGACTAATGTTGGCATTATTACACAGGTTTGGCACTATGGCACAGGTGTTGTCCTTGATGGCAACTCACTCTGATGACAGATCACATTTCAAGCTCTCAGAATGAAGGAAATCATATATACGCAGGTTCACCTTAACAAAGTCGCGTATACACGTGGGTTAGACGTTCCAAAGTCGTGTATGCGTATACACACACTTTCATGCAAGGGAAAGCGCGTACATGTGGGAGAACTTATTTTTGGTCCATCATATTTTGTCCTTTGTTTTTGAAACTATGGTTTTGGACCTTGGTATCTCGTCTAATGTGTTGATCCCAAGTACTGGGTCACTGGTATTGATTTGTTATGGTTTTGGGCCGTGGTTTGAGAAAGGCCTGGATTATAAAATGGCAAGGAGATCATTTGACAAATTTACTGATCTAAGAATTGAATATCTAAAGGAGAGCGATATTTGGAACCCTAGTAATTGGTCGTGGTGCATTGCTAGATCTGAATCAAGGAGAAACCTGAATGCTGTAAAATGGATAAGTTCTATTGATGGGTCAAATCTCAAAGCTTGAATAGTAGTATCTTTATGTGATTATGATCTACTGTATTTGACGCATGAATTGATCTTTGAATCTAAAAATCTAGGTTTAATTAATGCTTGAATATTTGAAAAGGGAAATCTGTCTTTCACAGATCTATATGCAGGTTCAGCGCAACGAAGGTGCATATACATGTAGGTTCAGTAAGTCACAAAAGCGTATATGCAGGTTGACAGTAATATAGCTACATATGTACTTAGGTTTCAGTATAGTGAAGTAGCATATGTTTCATAAAATATGCTTTAGCTGCTTCTGGTTATTGCTGCAGTGTTCTGGGTTCAGATTTGGTGTCTGGTTACTGTTATTGTTTTTCTGGTAACAACATTCTAAGAAGTGTTTGATTGATTCTATATTGGGTTGTTCAATGGAGATTGAGTGTTTTATATATACTATATATTTGATTGATGTTATTCATGGATCTAGTCTAAAAATTTATGAAACATGGTCCCTGGAAGAAAAGAGAAGGTTGAAGCCTTCCGCAGGTCAGCACCTACGTACTAGTAGCTTAGCTGGTACAAGAGCTAAGGGGGTTGTAGCTACCTTCCAAGAGAAGCTGGAGAACGAGAGAGAGGGTTGTAGCTCTCTGCAGGTTGTAGCCTATGTACTGGTAAAGGAGTACACTAGTATAGAATCATTGTAAATAGAAGTTTCTAATTAAAAAGATAGAGACGATTTGCAGTAGGTGGTTTTCACCCACATTGGGTTTCCACCTTATATCTTGTGTTATTGTGTGTGATTGTCTTATGCTCTGTTTTACTGTTCCTAGTTATTGTTTACATAGTTCTAATGCACAGATTAATGATCAACATCTGTAGAATAAATTAAATTATAAGTTTACATGGTGTACACGGGTTTCCTTATCTGAACTTGCGTATATACACGGTTTTAACTAACTAAAGTAGCGTATATGATCTGAATGTGAAATGAAAAATAATTGACTTAATAATACTGACTCATGCCCCCCCCTCTCAATATTATTTCCAACAATTGGTATTAGATCCGGTCCTTCAGAAGAAGCTTGATCGCTTGAAGGAAGATCTACCATCATGAGCAACTATGAGAGAGAAGCATCGATAAGGCCACCAATTTTTGATAGGACCAGCTTTGTCTATTGGAAGGGAAGAGTCACAACCTATCTTCAATCTCTTTCTACAGAAGTCTAGGATATCATATATAAAGGGTACACTTTTCCATCAGCAACTCCTACAGATCCAGCTGAGAAGAAGCAGTTTGAAACAAATGCAAAGGCTATCAATACTCTATTACGATGTCTATCTCAATCAGAATTCGTCAAGGTTATGTAGTATAAAACCGCAAAAGAAATATGGGACAAGATCGTTCTGGGGTGAAGCCACATTTTCTGCAGTTGTTATTCTCAACAAGACAAATGTCTGGGTAAACAGTACTCAAACACCTCATGAGCTCTGGTATGGTGAGACTCCTATGGTAAAACATTTCAAAATTTTTGGAAGCAAATGCTATATTAAAAATAATGATGAAAATATTGGCAAGTTTGAACCTAGAGTAGATGAAGGCATTCTCGTTCATTATTCTCCCCACAGCAAAGCATATAAGTGTTACAATAAAATACTTGGAAGAATTGTTGACAGCATTGATGTAGTGGTTGATGAAAAAGGAAACATTCCTAAGCAAGTAAATTTTAAAGATTTCGAAGATGATGAGGACTATCCTTCAACATCAAATCAGACTTACGATGAAGAAGAAGCTCAACAGGCACCAGAGGAACAGATAAGGATAAAAGAGAAGACTCCATCTAGATACGTTCAAAAGAATCATCCAGAAACTCAAATTTTGGGGCAGAAAGAGGTAGGTATACAAACAAGAAGAACAATTTTAGAAGCTTCAAGCTATTTGGCATTACTTTCCTCCACTGAACCACAAAATGTAAGAGAGGCATGCAAAGATGAATGTTGGGTCAAGGAAATGGATGAATAACTTGAGCATATCGAAAATAATACCACTTGGGAGTTGGTTCCTAGACGAAAAGATAAGAATGTCATAGGGACAAAATGGATCTTCAAAAACAAGTTGAATAAAAATGGGGAAGTAATTAGAAACAAGGCCAGAATTGTTTGTAAAGGGTATGACAACAAGAAGGAATAGACTTTGAAGTAAATTTTTCTCCCGTTGATAGTCTTGAGGCCATCAAAATATTCCTTGTTGTCTCTAGCTTTCAAAAGTTCAAAGTATTTCGAATGGACGTGAAATTAGCCTTTTTGAGTGGAGACTTAGAGGAACAAGTGTACATTGAGCAGCTAGATTGATTCATCCTTTGTAATGATCCAAATCTTGTAAGCAGACTAAAGAAGGCTCTCTATTGTCTCAAACAGGCTCCAAGGCCTTGGTACTATCGTCTGGACAAATACCTTCATCAACAAGGTTTTTTAAAAGGATCAACAGATAGCAATATTTATATAAAAATTTAAAATAACAAATTGCTAATACTTGTTGTGTATGTAGATGATATCATCTTTAGCAGTAATGAAGAAACTATGAGTGAAAACTTTGCCTTGGTGATGTAGAAGGAATTTGAAATGTCTTTGCTTGGAGAACTGACATATTTTCTTGTTTTACAAATCCAACAAAATAAAGGCGGTACCTTGTTATTTCAAACCAAGTACCTCAAGCATATCTTGAAGAAGTATGGCATGGAAGGTTCGAAACCAGCATGTACTCCTATGGTCGCAGGATGCAGTCTCAGTGCAAATGATGAATCAGTAGCAATGCATCAACCAACCTATAGATCCATGATTGGAAGTGTTAGCACCTAAATCTGCCTTAGGTTGAAGGAAGGCAAAATTCAGGGTAACCACAAACCACGCTCAGTCTGATAGCTAGCCCTACCAGAATAGAAGAGGGCTCTCTCCAAGTCACGCTCAGTGAATAAGTAAACGAAATGGTCTGAGATGACTTACAGTGAAATATTGATCTTAGGCTAGCTAACAAATATGGAAACAAGAAGCAATTTTGTATAAATGACTGTGTTTCTGGGATATATGGGTCCAACAGACAGTATGAGCACAAAATTTAACACAAAGGCACAGATTACTTCGTGAGGCAAGACAGGCGGAAAGTCTAGCAATTAAACTTGAAGTAAATGTGGAAAGGAAAGATTGTTTAGGAGGGTGAAAAGGGCATAAACAAATGAATCCTTTTCAGCAGAAGAAAAACACATATCGTGAAACTTTCCCACAGGGAGAGCAATAAATATGAATTCTACCTTATCTTACTTAGAAAATTTCATTGGAAATGAAGATGAATGAACTGTGAAACATAACAAAATACATATGAAACATAAAGAGAAACATTTGGTACACTCACACCACAAGAATCTCATGAACCAGAGCCGCTGGATTTCATTAATTCTCTATCAAAATATACAATGAAGAACTGAGTTTCTCTCCCATAGTCTCCCAGAAATTACAAGCCAACCAACCCTTTGCAAATGGTCTGCATAAAATAAATAGACTATGCCATGAGGAAATAGAATGACCAAGAGTTGGGGAGTTTCTCAAATCACTACAAAATGGAGATGGAAAGCCAACCATTAGTTACAGGTGCAGCATTACAAAAATGACAAATGGTTTGGGTGACTGCTTGGCTTCCTTTGCCACTTGGATAGAAGCCATCCTCTAACGAAAATACTTTAAATTTATCCTTAGGTGCTGAAACAATTGAAATGTATATGAGCGGGCCCACATGGAGAAAGTCGTGAATCGAAATGTCGCGAAGCAAAAGTGATTTTGCCTTTTTTCTGTATGCTCTGTGCCACTTTGAAGGCCCCTGACACACAGGAAGCAAGGCCCCTTCAACCCCGGGTGGAGATAACACTAGCTTTGTTGCTGCAAACAAGTGCCTATTTCCTCTCTGATATGTGATGAATACTGGCGTAGTAGTGGTTTCATGGCGCTCATACTGATGAGAAGGACCACCTATTTCATGCTCAACCTCCGATAATACCTGTGAAGTGATGAAGAGGTCACGGGAGATGAAGTCATCCCAAGTAATGCCCTGCAATCCCAACTGATGATCCACCAAAATCCGTACAAGAGCAAAGTGATAAACACTGTTAAGTTGCCACTGAGGGATCTTATGCTGCATGAAGGTGTGCATCCTCTCTATGTTCCTGCAAATGAAAAATGGGAGGTTCATCATCCGTACCCTGGTAAAGTGCACGAGCAACCTGATGTGATAGGCATATAGACGATAGAATTTCCCCTCACAGCTGAAGTATTTCATGATCAATTTCATGAGTGGAGCATATTCATCTTTCAAATATTTGAATGGAAAGACTCTTGTGAGCTGCCTCAAGAAACAGGCCTTAATGTAAGGCTCATAATGTTGCCTATCCACCTTCTGTTTCTTATGTCACTATTCTCCAACATTTTGTATGCCGATTGCTAATGAGATAGTTTTGGGTGTCAATGTGAAGCTGACCCTAGCCAAGATAGAGTGACCTCCATGTAGGTGAAGCACAAAAAGATTGGCCGACTCATGATAAACTCTAACATTAGCCACCCTTTGACAAAATTCAAAACATGATAGATGTTGGAAGCATGACATAGTAGGAGGGCAGGCCTGTAATTCATTGAGGGTAGTTGGCTCATCCCTAACATGTTTACCACTCTTGTGATGTCTCCTGGGAGCCTGTTGTTCCGAGGATGAATCACTTTGTGCCTCCATCTCATACTCTGATGAATCTTAGATGCCATGACTGCTGTTTGTATTGTACTTGGGCTTCCCTTTGATGATGGTATGAAACTAGGTGTTGTTGTGATATCTGCCACCAAGAGGAACAATGAAAAAAAAAGGGAGTATTAGGAGGGGATAATATGATGGGAATAGGGGTTACGGGGAGAAGTTTTGTTTAGCGATATGTAGGAGGTTTTTCGGATTTGATAAGATAGGGTTTTGGGGTTTTGGTAAGGTAGGGTTTTGTGGTTTTATAGTTGACAAATGAGTGGAGGGGATAGGGAATATGGTTTAGTAGTGTTTTAGGGTAGGGATAATAGGGAAAAATTGGATAGGGGATATAGGAAAAAATGGGATAGGGGGGAAGGGAAAAATGGATAAAAGGGGAAAAAATGAGAGGGAGGAAGAACCTTGGCATCCACAAAAAAGTTTGCAACCCTAGCAACAATGGCTTTGATGTTTTTCTAGTGGACAGTTTTATGAGTTTTTGTTGCAACTGTAAATAGCCATGAACCACCATAACCTTCACAAAAATACATGATCCATCAATATTTAGAGCCTACCTGTCGATTTGAGGGGTTTCAAAGGTGACTTGAGGCAATTTTGCACATTTTCGGGCCTCTGTGGGTGTGCGCCGCGTAACAAACACAGTGCGTCATGCCCTCTATATGCGATGCACCCTTGTATTTTTAACACTGCTGGGTCGCACTCTGTGTGACGCACCCTCTATGTGCGCCGTGCCCCTTTGTGTGTGCGATGCACTCCTAAAAATGACTCCAACTTCACGCCAAACAAGCACTTTTCTCTCTCAATGCTTTGCTATGTTTCTTTATGACCTTGATTTGCACAGTGACTTTGATTTTTGTGGAAACTTGTATATAATGGCATTTGGAGTGATGGGTTTAATTTTTTCTTCTGCAAAACCCACTTTGCTAATGTTTCATTTTCGCTCTTTTTACTGACTTAATGCAACACTGAATTTCACTTTTTCCTTTGAATTTTTAGCTAGAATGATGAAATTTTTAGCACTTTTTGCAGGGGTTGTATGACAAGGCATTTGGCCACGGAAACAATGATTGTACCTGAAGAAATCAACTGCCGAATTTTTTGAAAATTTTATCACAAATGACACATTGTTTGACTTTTCTTCAAAACGGAGTTTTGAAGAACATTCGCAACCTGTCAACATGACGATGAAGATCTCTGAATCATAACTTTGTAATGACCTCACTCAGGCCTGCATGGCTTTATTGGACATGGTTGAAGACCAATTTATCTGATCCCTAGACCTAATGACTGAAAATTATTCTTGTCCAGTAAAAGATCGAACATTGACTGTCATGGACTTTAGTGAACCTCGACAAAAGACCTCAGCCAGCCGGTGCTAGACATAAGGGGGGCTGACTAACAAGACCTTTTCCGTTAGATTATGGCACGCCCCTGGCAGAATGAAACTGAGTGAATGGAGTGGTACTCCTAAAAATGAAATGCATAAAGAGTTTTGATCTCTGACGGAGGACTGACAAGACTGACTCTAACATTGTCTCCAATGGGGGGTGTTAGCTCCTTGGAGGTGCCAAGAATAGCAGATCAATGGAAGAGCTAGACAGTGCCTTTGTCCATTGGGCTATGGAGTCATTATTTCGACAAACGACAAAAGAATCTGACTCATTTATGAACTAAAATGACCAAAAAACAGACTAAAATTTTACATTGAAATGACTTGAATACTAAGTTGACAAACTCAAACTAAACTGAAATAAAATGGTATTTACAGTGACGGTGGAAGAAGTGTTAATAACTCAGAAATGGTACCACTTGAGCAGCCAACCATTGATCAGCCCTCCTGGGAAATCTTCCTCATTCATTTCCTTCAGAAGAAAGGCATTCTGACCCTGATATGCTACAACCTTGAAGGGACCTTTCCAGAGATTCTCGAACTTATCGTGCTTACCCTTTTCCTCATTCCTTGCATCCCACTTCAACACCACAACATCCAACTGAAATTTGTTCGCCTTTCCTTTTATGTCATAAATTTTCTTAATCTTCTCCTACAACTCAGATGTGTTCTTGAAAACTTATTCTCTGGTTTGTTGTAAGTTGACCATTTGATTCAACCTTCTCTGCATGGGATCTTCTTCACTGCCGGCCTCCTGAAGAAGTTTGACTACCAGGGCAACAAGAGAGGTAGGAAATAATTTTGATTTGAAAGCTGTTGCGTTATCAGTGATTAACTTATTCGGGCAACCAAAGCGAGACAAGATGTTATTTTCAAGGAATGAAATGATTACTGCATCTGTAGCCTGTCTGGTGGGAATTGCCTCGATCTATTTCATGAAATAGTTTGTCACTATGAGGATCCATTTGTGCTGAACGGAAGAGGCAGGATGAATTTCACCAATGAAATCCAACCCCCATTGCTTGAAAGGGGCACTCACCTCAATAGGCTTAAGTGGTAAAGGTTGTAACTTCTACCTCCCTTCGAAAATATGACACTTATGACAGCTCTTGACCATCTTATATACATCAGAAAACGATGTCGGCCAATAGTACCCCGCTCTCAGAATTTTATTTTCTATTGATTTCCAAAAAAGGTGACCACCACAGTCTCCTTGGTGGTAGTCCTCCATGACCTTCTTTGCTTCTTTTTCCACCAAACAATTTAACAGAACACCACCAAGATCTTTCCAATACAATGCAGAATTTAGAATGCAAAACTTGGCAGCCTTCAACTTCAGTGTTCTCTCTTTGTTTCTAGTCATGCCGGGTGGTGGTGACAAATTTTTAAGTACATAAATGATATCTGAATACCACAGAGAAAGAGAAAATATTTCAGATAACTGAATCGACGATCCTTCCTCATTCTCATAGGACATAGCAGTGATCAGATTTATCTCCAAGGCATGAAAGTTTGATTCGGCCATTAACTTTGCTAATCCCTATCCTTTAACAAGCTTTGTGGGCTTTATTTCCACATCATATTCCAACAAAGCTTCAATCCATTTGCCTCGTCTTCCTTCTGGATCGGTCTGCGCTAAAACATCTTTGACAGCAACATTAGGAACATATGCCAAAATATGAGAATGTAGAATATATGCCTGAAAATATTTCAATGCTTTCACAAGTGCAAGGGCTTGCTCTCAATGATGTTTTATTTTAAGGTTGCATCTCTTATAGCTCTGCTGAAGAATACAATGGGTCATTCATGATCATCTCTTTTGTGCAATAACACCACTGCCATAGTATGCTCTGAAGCAAATGAAAACAATATGAAATCTTGAGTGTGGTCTGAGCTGACTAGAACTGGAGCTGAAGAAAAAGCCAATTTGACTAAATTGAAAGATTTTATAGCCTCCTCCATCCATTTCACTTGGCTATCCTTTTTAAGCATGTTTGTAATCTGTCTTAGGTGCTCAGCAAGATTAGGTACAAAGCGGCATAGAAAATTCATTTTACCATTGAAAGATTGAATCTCTTTCTTATTTCGGGGCAGATCAATTTGCTGACTCACTTGTACATGTGTTGGGTCAATACGAATGCCATCTTTTGAGATAATGTTGCCGAGTAGTTTGCCTCTTCCATGGCGAACAAGCTCTTTTTTGGATTCAGTGATAGGCCATATTTTTTGCACTTTTGGAAGACAGTTTTTAGATGGTACATGTGCTCTTCATCATATTTGGAAAACACCATCAAATCATCCAGGTACACAACCAAAAAGACATCCTTCTCATTTGCAAAATCCAAGTCCATTGCCTGCTGAAATGTGGCACCTCCGTTCTTCAAACCGAAAGGCATTTTAGCGTAATGAAAGGTTCCCCATGGAGTGGTGAACGTTGTCTTGTTTCGGTCATCTTCATGGAGGGAAACTTGATTATATCTGGAATAACCATCAAGTAGTGACATACGAGATGCGCCCACTACTCGCTAAAGTATATGGTCCATTTTGTGCAGTGGATAGTTGTCTTTCAATGAAACTTTATTGAGATTTCTAAAATCAATGCATAAGTGAATCTCACCTATCTTCTTTTGTACGGGCACCAAATTAGAGATCTAATCCAAAAATCTGATCGGAATGATGATCCTTGATTTGTACAACCTGTTTATCTCCTTTTCAATTGTTGGCAGCAACTTTGGATTTAGCCTTCTCAACTTCTGTCTGAATGGTTTCTGATTGGGCTTGATGGGTATAGTGTGCTGAATTATATTGGTATTGTATGTCTTTAAGTTAGAATAGTCCCAAGCAAACACATCTGCAAATGAAGACAACAAACTGATATATTTGTCCTTTATTTTGGGTGGTAATGCTTTAGACAGTTTTACCAATTTAGGATTACCAGTTGTTCAGATATTGACCTCTTCCACACCCTTCTCTGTTGGCCACAATGTTGGCTTGCGGGCTACATCATCTTGATCAAAGAGTTCTTCTAAAGGTACCAAACCTTTAGGAATAACATTATTCTTTAGCTGTGACACGTCCATTTCATTGATCTTCATATCATCTGCACCATTACCTTTACCATCGTCATTTTCTACATCAATTGAGGTCTCTTTGAACTTGCCTTTGTTTTGCAAAAAATCATCAATCTCCTCATCATCTTGGAATACTTGCCAATATCTCTGATTTTTTGGAACGATTGGATGATGGTTGACATGGATTTTGAATTTATTGCTATAGTTCATTGGGATCTTCAAACTACTTGTTGCCTTAGCGAGAGCATCAGCAATACTATTTTGTATATGAGGCACACAGAGGCACACATGTCAAGGTGTATTCTGAAAATAATTTTAGGATGTCTAGGATTGCATTATGGTAAGCCCGCATCCGAGGATGCTTTGCTTGATATTCGCCTCTGACCTGCTTAATTACTAATTCGGAGTCGCCATGTACTGAAATCCTCTTAGCATTCAACTTTCTTAGAATCTTTATGCCAGCAATCAGAGCTTCATACTCAGCTTAATTATTTGAACAATCAAAAGCCAACTTGTAAGAGCATACCCGCACATTACTAGGTACTTTATTCATGGTGGAGAGAGGACTGCGTACCCAAATTCCAATTCTAGCGCCACCATTTCCCACTGCGCCATTGAAATCCATGGGCCACAAACCTTCTTCCTCCTCTTGCAAGTGTTGAAAATCTGCTTGTTATGCCTTGTCTGCTTGTTGTCCATTACTTTCAGCTGATCGCTCAATGGTGTTCTGCTGTTCTTGTTCTTCTTTCGTTAAAAATCCTCTGAATTTTTCTGTTATTTCTTGAATATCATCTGCTTCCACTAACTGACTATCGATATCATTGAAACTATTAGAATATAAAACAAAAGACTCTAAATCTGTATGTACATAATTAATCAGATGATTTATTGGTTTCTCCTTGCTTGTAATCATGTTTTTCATTTTTTTCTTTCGATACAATTTCCTCATTTGGCCAAACACTGAAATCATTGCATAGGAGAAATCTAGTTGAAGTGTCCCTTTCAATTTAGCTACCCAAGACCTGGAAAGAAGCATGCCAAACCTAGGAGGAATATCTGCTACGACAACATCCATCAAAACATTCTTCATTGGGAGCTGATCCAGACTCACAACCAAGTCTTTCATGAGTCCTATACATCTTACTCTACTGGAATCAAATGAATAGAGATCATGGTATTGACAGGTGATGTCCAGACCCAACTTATCTATGATAGCCTTGGGCATGAGATTGTGGGAAGCTCCGAAATTGAACATGGCATTATGTAACACAAAATCATGCAATCCTAAACTGATATAAAAAGGTGGCACATCACTATCAGGAGACTCACCATTCGATGCTGGCCCAAAGATCATTTCAGGTTGATCATCTTCGACATTCAGCATGTCGGACATTGGGTCCAAATTCAACATTTTAGATACTTTGCCCTCTATAATTGTTGTTCCTCAATATTTCAGTCAAGGGAATGGATACTTTTAATTTAGAAATCTCATTCTCTAAATTAAAAGCAGGAACCTTTTCTACCTCTTTGACTGGGATTTCTTCCCTTTCCTTTTCTTTTGATGCTATTTGCTGATGTGATTGTTCTGTTGATGGTGATTTGCTGCTCTCTGGACCAACTGCCTCCTTTCCTTTCCGTTGTGTAATTAATGAATCATTTTTTGATGCTTCAACATCCTTCCTTTTCTGAATTGGTTTGACCGACACATCTCTGTTTCTAAGTGAATATCGTTGCTTCTGGGTGGACACAGCATTCATATAGCCTCTTTGGTACTCATATGATTCTTCCTCCAAGACAGTGTCATTTGCTAGAATGAAATCTACATCTTTATGTACAGCTGAAATGTCTACATACTCCTCATCCTCAATGAGATAAATAGCCAAATCATCTGGAGTAAAGAGATGGTTTTCTTCACCTATTATATTCCCGTCCTCATCTGACTCTGGTCCATGTACAAAATTTTGCTGCAAAGGTGTATGTACTGGCTACTGTGCTGTCTGCTCTTGGGCTCGCTGATCTCTCTGCCTTATTCTATATTGTGGCTGTTGTTGGCCACAGAAGTTAGGATTTCTAACTTGTGGCTCAGGTTTGTCAAGTTTCACCCTTTCAAGCATCTACTCTACCTTCCGGAGTATTTGATCTACTGATGAAGATTCTTCTTTTATGGTGACCTTCTTTTCTGCCTTTTCTCTAGCTCTCTTGGTCAGCAGATTTGCTTCAACGCTGACCGCTATCTTTTGCATGTCTTCCATTGTGGCCGGTTCTCTCTCTCTTAATTGATACGCCATATAAGCATCAAAACCATCCGGGAACTTCATCATGGCTAGTCCCACAGGTGGCCTTAGATGATCTGGAATTTCATTATAAACTGAATTGAATCTAATGCAATAGTCTTGGACTGACTCACCATCGTTTCGTTTCAGAATTTGAAGAGGATTCTTTTTTACTTCCCAGCGATTTAAAAAATGTCTTTGTAGGTCAGCCAAGGTAGCGATACGTGCAGCCGGCAAACCTCTAAACCATTTCCTCACCTCACCTGCAAATGTCTGTACAAAGAGTCTCATTGCCACATTCTCTACATCAATCTCATGATGTTCATAGAAATCTTCCATTTTGTCCACATGTTGCTGAGCGGTAATGCTGTTAGGAGTGCCATCGAAAAATAGGATTTTGCTTTGATAATCTGCGAGCATATCATCCAAAACTTGAGGCAGAACAAGGGGTGCAAAACAGGCAGCCATCACTCTTGGTGGATTTGGTCTTGGAGGTGTTGGAGGAGTGTGCACAGTTTGTAAGGGGCTAGCAATTGGAGTTTGAAGCTGTGCTATGATTTAATTATCAATTGACCTGTTAGCCCTTTCCTTCTCCAAGTCTACAAGAAACTATGGACTGTGGATAGTAGAGTCAACCACCCTTTCGGATTTGGTCTCAAATGATGATAGTTCAAACTGCTCATCAAAATCTAGCTCCTCAAGATACTCAAAAATGTCAAGGTACAAATGGGATTTGAACACAGGAGATATAGAGCTCTCTTGATGAGGAATTCTAGGGATCAAATTGGGATTTTCATAGATGTGCGGAGGATCTGGATCACGATTAGCTCTGGTGTATATTCTAGAAGCCAACGTGCTATTAAGAAAAATCAAAGGACACAACCAACTCACTCAGCCTGTCAAATCCTAAAGTTATCATCTAGAAACTTAGAATCATGAAGAAGAAATGGCAGTGATTTCATTCCCCAGCAGAATCGCCACTATGTTAGCACCTAAATCTGCCTTAGGCTGAAGGAAGGCAAAATTCAGGGTAACCACAAACCATGCTCAGTCTGGTAGCTAGCCCTACCAAAATAGGAGAGGGCTCTCTCCTAGTCCCGCTCAGTGAATAAGTAAACGAAATGGTTTGAGATGAATTACAATGAAATATTGATCTTAGGCTAGTAAATAAAGATGGAAACAATAAGCAATTTTGTATAAATGACTGCGTTTCTAGGATATATGGGACCAACGGACAGTATGAGCAGAAAATTTAACCCAAAGGCACAGATTACTTCATGAGGCAAGACAAGCAGAAAGTCTAGCAATTAAACTTGAAGTAAATGCGGAATGGAAATATTGCTTAGGAGGGTGAAAAGGTAATGAACACATGAATCCTTTTAAGCAGAAGAAAAACACACAGCGTGAAACTTTCCCACAGGCAAAGCAATAAATATGAATTCTACGTTATCTTACTTAGAAAATTTCACTGGAGATTAAGATGAATGAACTGTGAAACATAACGAAATACATATGAAACATAAAGAGAAGCATTTTCTACACTCACACCACAAGAATCTCATGAACCAGAGCCGCTGGCTTTCATTAATTCTCTGTCAAAATATACAATGAAGAACTGAGTTTCTCTCCCACAGTCTCCCAGAAATTACAAGCCAACCAACCCTTTGTAAATGGTTTCCATATAATAAATAGACTATCCCATGAGGAAATAGAACAACCAATTGTTGGGGAGTTTCTCAAATCATTACAAAATGGAGATGGAAAGCCAACCATTAGTTACAGGTGTAGCGTTACAAAAACAACAAATGGCCTTGGTGACTGCTCGCCTTCCCTTGCCACGTGGATAGAATCCATCCTCTAATGAAAATACTTTAAATTTAGCCTTAGGTGTCAAAAAAAGTGAAATGTATATGAGCGGGCTGACTTGGAGAAAGTCGTGAATCGTAATGTCACAAAGCGGAAGTGATTTGGCATTTTTTCTATATGTGTCGTGCCCAAATCTATATGCGTTGAGCTAATTTGGAGACTGTTTGGAGGTACCTGAAGGAGTCCCAATTGTGCCCAAGTGGGCTTGTTGGAAAGCCTGTCCTGTCTACTTTCCCACCCAAGTGGAATTTCTGAATTTGGTGCTCATTTTCCCCTCCAAATCTTCATTCTCCCAAGACTGCTTCCTGTGTGTCAAAATAGGGTCAGAGAGGTCATTGTTTGAGTGTTTTTGACCTCTTAGAGAGTCAAATCATGCTCAAATTTATTGTCCATGCACTAGTAGTTGTGATTTTGCATGCTGAATACAAAAATGAAAACCATTTGCAATTTGGAGCTCCCAATTCTAAGTGTTGCGCCAGTGGCGTGGTGCACAACGAGAAAAAACCTATGTTGGGACCAAAAATTTGCCATGTGACCAAAATTGTCCCAAATTTATTGAAATTTGGGCTGGAGATCCTCTATGAGGTGCTATGCTGGGCCAGAGAGGCTTCAGCGAAGATTCGAAGCCGATATTTCTCTTTTTTCCTCTTTTGCCTCTTTGTCGCTTTGCTCAATTTTGCCTTCAAGCTCCTTATCCGAGCCTTTGAACTCATGTTTCGTGCCCTGTAATGATAAACCATCTGCCTCAGTATGGTTTCATCCCTATCAGCCTTCTCTAGAAGTCCCTCAAGATGGATGTTAATACGCTCGAGCCAAGACTCACGGTCATTGTTAATTTATTGCTCCAATGGAGTGAGCTCAATCCTCCTATGTTGGGCAGCTTGGCGATTCCAACGGATGCTTTGCAGCTCCATGATCTCATACTGGTCCTCAAGTTGCTTGTTCTTCTGCTCCAAATACCTCATAATCCATTTGGCCCTTTCCAAATTGAGTGACAAGTCTCAGATCTCCGTTTTATGCTCCTGGATGGTCCTCCTAAGTTTGACACTCTCCTCATCTACATCATCATCATGAATGAGGATGAAGTCAGCCTCCTATTCACCTGATGGCCCCTCATCATGCGTGGGCCTCTTGCCCTTGTCCTGTAGCTGTGTTGTCAATGTCTGAAGCAAGGCCCCTTCCACCCCAGGTGGAGATAAGACTCGCTTTGTTGCTGCAAACAAGTGCCTATTGCCTCTCTGATATGTGATGAATATTGGCATAGTAGTGGTCTCATGGTGCTCATACTGATGAGAAGAACCACCTATCTCATGCTCAACCTCTGATAATACCTGTGAAGTGTTAAGGAGGTCATGGGAGATGAAGTCATCCCATGTAATTCCCTGCAATTCCAAGTGATGATCCACCAAAATCTGGATAAGAGCAAATTGATAAACACTGTTAAGTTGCTACTGAGGGGTCTTATGTTTCGTGAAGGTGTTCATCCTCTCTATGTTGTTGGAAATGAAAAATGGGAGGTTCATCATCCATACCCTTGTAAAGTGCATGAGCAACCTGATGTGATAGGCATATAGACGAGAGAATATCCCCTCACAGCTAAAGTATCTCATGATCAATTTCATGAGTGGAGCATATTCATCTTTCAAATATCTGAATGGAAAGACTCTTGTGAGCTTCCTCAAGAAACAGGCCTTAATGTAAGGCTCATAATGTTGCATATCCACCTTCTGTTTCTTATGCCACTGTTCTCCAACATTTGGTATGCCGGTTGCTAATGAGATAGTTTCGAGTGTCAATGTGAAGGTGACCCCGTCCAAGATAGAGTGACCTCGATGTAGGTGAAGCACAAAATGACGGGCCAAGTCATGATGAAATCTAACATTAGCCACCCTTTGACAAAATTCAAAACATGATAGATGCTGGAAGCATGACATAGCAAGAGGGCAGGCCTACAATTCAGTGAGTGTGGTTGGCTCATCCTAACATGTTTGTCACTGTTGTGATGTCTCCTGGGAGCCTGTTTTTCCGAGGATGAATCACTTTCTGTCTCCATCTCATACTCTGATGAACGCTCAGATGCCATGACTGATGTGTGTATTGTACTTGGGCTACCCTTTGACGATGGTATGAAACTAGGTGTTGTTGTGATATCTGCCACCAAGGGGAACAATGAAAAAAAAAGGGAGTATTAGGAGGGGAATAATATGATGGGAATAGGGGTTATGGGGAGAAGTTTTGGTTAGGGATATGTAGGAGGGTTTGGGGATTTGATAACGTAGGGTTTTCGGGTTTTGATAAGGTAGGGCTTTGGGGTTTTATAGTTGAAAAATGAGTGGATGGGATAGGGAATAGGGGTTTGGTAGTGTTTTAGGGTAGGGATAATAGGGAAAAATGGGATAGGGGAAATAGGGAAAAATGGGATAGGGTGGAAGGGAAAAATGGAGAAAAGGGGAAAAAATGAGAGGGAGGAAGAACCTTGGCATCCACGCACAAGTTTGCACTGAGCAATAATGGCTTTGATGTTTTTCTAGTGGTCGATTTTATGAGTTTTGTTTCAACCATAAATAGCCATGAACCACCATAACCTTCACAAAAATACATGAGCCATCAAGATTTAGAGCCTACCTCTCGATTTGAGGGGTTTCAAAGGTGACTTGAGGCAATTTGGCATAGTTTCGGGCCTCTGTGGGTGTGCGCTGTGCAACAAATCCAGTGCGTCGTGCTCTCTATATGCGCCACGCCCCTGCTGGGTCACGCTCTGTGCGCTACACCCTCTATGTGCGCCGTGCCCCTCTCTGTGTGCGCCACGCTCCTGAAAATTACTCCAACTTCACTCCAAATACACACTTTGGTCTCTCAATGCTTTGCTATGTTTCTATATGACCTTGATTTGCACAATGACTTTGATTTTTGGGGAAACTTGTATATAAAGGCATTTGGAGTCATGGGTTTAATTTTTTCTTCTCCAAAACCCACTTTGCTAATGTTTCATTTTGGCTCTTTTCACTAACTTAATGCAACACTGAATTTCACTTTTTCCTTTGCAGTTTCAGCTAGAATGATGAAATTTTCGGCACTTTTTGCAGGGGTTGCATGACAAGGAATTTTGCCATAGAAACCATGACTATACCTGAAGAAATCAACTAGCGACTTTTTTGAAAATTTTATGACAAATGACACACTGTTTGAATTTTCTTCAAAACAAAGTTGTGAAGAATAGTCGCAACTTGTCAACATGAAGATGAAGATCTCTTAATCATAAATTTGTAAGGGCGACTTGGGCCTACATGGATTTATTGGACATGGTTGAAGACCAGTTTATGTGATCCCTAGACATAATGACTAAAAATGGCTATCATCCATTAAAAGATCGAACATTGATTGTCATGGACTTTAGTGAACCTCGACAAAAGACTTGAGCCAGCAGGTGCCAGACATGAGGGGGACTGACTAACAAGACCTTTTCCATCAGATTATGGCATGCCCCTAGCAAAATGCAGTTGAGTGAATGGAGAGGGACTCCTAAAAATGAAATGCATAAGGAGTTTTGATCTCTGACGTAGGACTGACAAGACTGACTCTAACAGGAAGTATGCTCTATTTAATAGGTACCCGACCAGACATCATGCATGGAGTAGGAATGGTTGGAAGATTTCAGGCAAATCATAAAGAAACTCATCTTCAGGTAGTAAAGAGAATTTTCAAGTATCTTCAAGGAACTCAAAACTATGGCCTACGGTATCCTAGAGATGTGGATCTCACTCTTCATGCTTATATAGATGCAGATTGGGCTAGAAGCGTGGATGACAGAAAAAGCACTAGTGGTAGTGCATTCTTTATGGGTTCCAAGTTAGTATCTTGGTTCAACAAGAAACAAAGTTCTATTGTGTTATTTACAGCTGAAACATAATATGTGGTTGCTACATCTTGTTGCACCCAACTCCTTTGGATGATGCAAACCTTGTAGGATTATCAAATCACTTGTACTCCACCTATCTTTATCTTATGTGATAATACAAGTGCAATAAAAATTTCAAAGAATCCAATCATGCATTCAAAGACCAATCACATACCTATCAAATATCATTATCTTCGGGAACAAGTGGTGGAACAAAAAGTCAAGTTGGAGTATGTTCCCTCTAAGGAAAAAGTTGTTGATATACTCACCAAACTACTACCCAGGGAAACATTTGAATACCTTAGATAGAAGCTAGGAGTAGTTGATGCTTCATCCTGCTGTTGAAACTTGTATGTTGTACGTGAGTTGGATGAGGAGGATCCGCGTACATACGCCGGTCTATGCAGATACAGTTGCGCATATGGAGGTTTGAAGGATATCAGTAGGGACAGACTCTAGTTGAAGATAGTTTGATATGGGTCTGATAAAGACCATCTGGCATAGGTTCAGGGGGAGTAGATAATCTTCTAATGATGCATTGTTGGCATTACCTTAGAAGATTTTGGTTCAAGTTCACAATTATTGTTGGTTTTAGGTGGAACACATGTAGAGAAAGAATAGAAAGAGAACATGGTTGCTGATCTGAATAACGATTGACAGATGCTGCTGATAGTAGTTATTGATGAATTTCATAGTCTTACTCTAGATATTTCATTTCTATGTCATGTATATTTTCTTTATCAAGGTCATGTAAAGGTCTATTTTGGTTTCCTGAGTATGCTTGGGATGAATGATGTAATGTAATTGGTTGTCATATGTAAATTTCTGATGTATCCCCACTTGGTTGGATGGATGATCCCCACTTGGTTGGGTGATGGATGTATGTATAAAGTATTTTGGTGATAGGAAGGTCACTTATGATGTGTAAGTCGTGGTTCTTTTTAAAGAACATCTTTTTGTAGATCTTGCCTACAGTTAGGGGGAGCATGTTTAGCATAGCAGAGCAGAGATTTCAGCATGTACTTAGGGGGAGCACAACCCTTTTCCCTTGATGACAAAGGGGGAGAATGACTTTGAGG
Source organism: Pinus taeda (assembly GCA_000404065.3). Lineage (NCBI taxonomy): Eukaryota > Viridiplantae > Streptophyta > Pinopsida > Pinales > Pinaceae > Pinus > Pinus taeda. Next base: position 102,374 of record APFE030409514.1, on the reverse strand, counting down.
ATCTTGGGGTTGCCTTCAAGTCCAAAGGGGGAGATTGTTGGCATTATTGCACAGGATTGGTGCTATGGCACAGGCGTTGTCCTTGATGGCAACTCACTCTGATGACCGATCACATTTCAAGTTCTCAGAATGAAGGAAATCATATATACACAGGTTCACCTTAACAAAGCTGTGTATACACGCAGGTTAGACGTTCCAAAGTTGCGTATGCATATACACGCACTTTCATGCAAGGGAGAACTTATTTTTGGTCCATATTATTTTGTCCTTGGTATTTGATCCTATGGTTTTGGACATTGGTATCTCGTCTAATGTGTTGATCCCAAGTATTGGGTCCTTGGTATTGATTTTTTATGGTTTTGGGCCGTGGTTTGAGAAAAGCATAGATTATAAAATGGCAAGGAGATCATTTGGCAAATGTACTGATATAAGAATTGAATATCTGAAGGAGAGCAAGATCTAGAACCCTGGTAATTGGTCGTGGTATATTGCTAGATCTGAATCAAGGAGGAACCTGAATGCTGCAAAACGGATAAGTTCTATTGATGGGTCAAATCTCAAAGCTTGAATAGTAGTATCTTTCTGTGATTATGATCTACTGTATTTCATGCATGAATTGATCTATGAATCTGAAAATCTAGGTTTAATTAATGCTTGAATATTTGAAAAGGAAAATTTGTCTTTCATAGATATGTACGCAGGTTCAGTGTAGCGAAGGTGCATATAAACGCAGGTTCAGTAAGTCACAAAAGCATATATGCAAGTTGACAGTGATATAGTTGCATATGTATGCCAGTTTTAGTATAGCGAAGTTGCATATGTTTCATAAAATATGCTTTAGCTGCTTCTGGTTATTGCTATAGTGTTTTGGGTTGAGATTTGGTTTCTGGTTACTGTTATTAATTTTCTAGTAACAACATTCTAAGAAGTGTTTGATTGATTCTATATTGGGTTTTTCAAAGGAGATTGAGTGTTGCAGATATACTAGATGTTTGATTGATGTTATTCATGGATCTAGTCCGAAAATTTATGAAACGTGGTCCCTAGAAGAAAAGAGAAGGTTGAAGCCTTCAGTAGGTCAGCACCTACGTACTAGTAGCTCAGCTAGTACAAGAGCTAAGGGGGTTGTAGCTCCCTTCCAGGAGAAGTAGGAGAATGAGAGAGAGGGTTGTAGCTCTCTACAGGTTGCAGCTTGGGTATTGGTAAAGGACTACACTGGTATAGAATCACTGTAAACAAAAGTTTCTAATTAAAAAGATAGAGATGAATTGCAGCAGGTGGTTTTCACCCACATTGGGTTTCCACCTTATACCTTGTGTTATTGTGTGTGATTGTCTTCTACTCTATTTTACTATTCCTGGTTACTGTTTACATAGTTCTGATGCACAGATTAATGATCAACATTTGTAGAATAAATTAAATTATAAGTTTACATGGTGTACACGGGTTTCCTTATCTGAAGTTTCGTATATACACGATTTTAACTAACTGAAGTAGCGTATATGATCTGAACGTGAAATGAAAAATAATTGACTTAATAATACTAATTCACACCTCCCCCTCTCAGTATTATTTCCAACAATTGGTATTAGAGCAGGTCCTTCAGAAGAAGCTTGATCGCTTGAAGGAAGATCTACCATCATGAGCAGCTATGAGAGAGAAGCATCGATAAGGCCACCAATTTTTAATGTGACGAACTTTGTCTATTAGAAGGTAAGAGTCATAGCCTATCTTCAATATCTTGGTACAAAAGTCTGGGATATCATAGATACAAGGTAAACTTTTCCATCAGCAACTCCTACAGATGCGGCTGAGAAGAAGCAGTTTGAAACAAATGCAAAGGCTATTAATACTCTATTAGGATGTCTATCTCAATTAGAATTTGTCAAGGTTATGCAGTATAAAATGACAAAATAAATATGGTACAATATCGTTCTAAGCTATGAAGGAGATGAATAGGTAAAATGAGCAAAACTTCAAACCCTCAGAATTCAGTATGAAAATCTTAGAATGTACAATGATGAAAGTGTGGCTAACTATTTCCTAGGTATAGATGAGATTGTTAATTGTATGAAAAACTTGGGTGAAGAAATAAAAGAGGTTGTTGTGGTTGAAAAGGTTCTAAGATATTTGTCTCCTAAGTTTGAATCAAAAGTTTCTGTAATAGAAGAAAAGGAGAATCTACAGAAAATTACCATGTCGCAGCTACACGAAATTCTAACTACCTACGAAATGAGGGAAGGAGGACAATCAGACAGGAGAGAAGCTGCATTCAAGGCTTCAGGTAAAGGAGATTACTATGAGTCAGGACATATTTTAGAAGAAGAGGAAGAATCAAATTTTGTCTAGAACCTTCAACGGGGTGCTGGAAGATTCATAGGTAAGTTAACCTTCAAATGCTTTGCTTGTGGAAGAGTCGGTCACTATGCTGCCAGGTGTCCTCATAAAGATAAGATTAGATGGAACAAGAATTAGAATGTAAGTAATAAAATCTACTACAGTCATGAAGACAATGATGGACTCTCAAATAGTGATGAAGATGAACAAGGTAATAATTATAGACTTTTAATGACTTTTGAAGATGATGATTTCATTGATGCTATAGATGAAGAAGGTCTTTATGAGGATATTTCTAAACTCAAAATTTGTTTAGAAGAGAAAAATATGATTATTAATACTCTACAAATTCAACTGGATGAAAGGGAAAAACATCATTAAAAGTTAGAATGTGAAATTGTGGGACTTAGAAAAGAGATTTAGAAAACAAAAGCTCTTAATCTTAGATTTGTTAAATGATCTGAAACTCTAGATGAGATTATCAATGTGCAGCATTCTCCACCAATCAAGACAGGTCTGGGATATAATGAAGAAGCATCTCAAGCACGGAAACCATCCACCTCCAAAAGTTATGTTGATGCAGCAAGGAGGAGTGAGCAAAGGCCCAATAAAGACTACCGGGTAAATCAGGGACATTTTTCTTCAAGAATGAACATAGATCACCAAATAAATCAGGGGAAATCTGCTTCAAGGATAAACAAAAGCTACAACAGACCATATGTAAATCATTATCAATTTTCCTCAAGAATGGATGTCAATGAAAACCACAATCATTCGATGTACAGGGCTAATAATCCCAGGAATTTCTTCAATGGCCAATGTTTCTCTTGTCACAACTTTGGACACAAAGTAGCTCAGTGTGTTGCCTACGAAACTATCATGACTAGAGAAACTCAAAAATAGAGGAGTATGACTGCGATCATGAAAAGGACCGATAATAACTCTTCTGCTCTTGAAAATGAAATAGAATGTTCTATTTGTAATAATTTTGGTCATGAAGATCCTAAATGTATGAGCAGGTTTCAGTAGACAACTCAGAAGGAGCAAGCCTCAAATATCAAAACATGGAGAATGAAAGAACCACAACTAGAAATATGTGGTATAGCCTTATATGTGGAAGGGTAGGAAAACTAGTGGTACATCGACAGTGGATGTTCGAAACATATGATAGGTGATAAAGAGAAACTTCAGTCATATTGTGCCTTGGAGAAGGAGAAGAAGGTCTCATTTGGAGATGACATCCTTGCACTGATAAAAGGTAAAGGTTTTGTTCTTTTAGAAGAAAAGGTCAAAATAGGAAATGTTATGTATGTTGATGGCTTAAAGCATTATCTATTGAGTGTCAGTCAGATGTGTGATCAAAGAACAGAGGTAATATTTCGATCAAATGGATGTAGTGTTCGTGATCTCGATACAGGAAAAACAGTGATCAAAGGCATAAGAACTGCAAATAATTTGTACATATTCAAAGAAGGACAACATCAATGCTATCTAAGCAAGAATGATGAACACTGGCTATGGCATTGGAGATCGGGGAATATAAGCTTCTCGCAAATAAGGAAAGCATGCAAATACCAGACATCAGAATTCCAAGGGTCTTTCAGACATCAGAATTCCAGATAATACAATATGCAAATCATATCAGTTTGGTAAGAAAACCAAAACTAACTTCACTGAGAAGGAAGGATCAGCTATCATGCCACTTGAACTTGTCCATAATGATGTATGTGGTCCATCTAAGAAAAAGGTCACCTTGGGGAGAAGAATAATTTATATTATTCATTGACGATTTACCCATGATGTGTTGGATAGGACTTATGAAGCATAAAGACGAAGCCTTCGAAAAAATTCAAATCTTTCAAAGCCTTGGCTGAAAAGGAATCAGATCACAGAATTAAATGCCTCAGTTCTAATAGAGGTGGGGAGTTTACCACAAATGATTTCTTTTAATTTTTGTGAAGAACATGGAATAATAAGGGAATTCTCTATAGCTAGGACTCTTCAGCAAAATGGAGTAGTGGAAAGGATGAACAGAACGATTCAACAAATGGCTCATGCTAAGCTTGATGAGTCTGGAAATCCCGCAACCTTCTACGGTGAAGCTGCATTTGCTACAGTTGTTATTCTCAACAGGACAATGTCCAGGTAAATAGTACTCAAACTTCTCATGAGCTCTAGTATGGTGAGAGTCCTATGGTAAACCATTTCAAAATTTTTGGAAGCAAATTCTATATTAGAAATAATGATGAAAATCTTGGCAAGTTTTAACCTAGAGCATATGAAGGCATTCTCCTTCTTTATTCTCCCCATAGCAAAGCATATAAGTATTACAATAAAAGACTTGGAAGAATTGTTGACAGCATTGATGTAGTGGTTGATGAAGAAGGAAACATTCCTCGGCAAGTAAATTTCTAAGATTTCTAAGATGAAGAGGATTATCCTTCAACATCAAGTCAGACTTATGATGAAGAAGAAGCTCAAGAGGCACCAGAGCAATATATAAGGATAGAAGAGAAGACTCCATCCAGATACGTTCAAAAGAATCATCCATAAACTCAAACTTTGGGGTAGAAAGAGGCAGGTATACAAACAAGAAGAACAATTGCAGAAGCTTCAAGTTATATGGCATTACTTTCCTCCACTGAACCACAAAATGTAAGAGAGGCATGCAAAGATGAATGATGGGTCAAGGCAATGAATGAAAAACTTGAGCAGATCGAAAAGAATAACACTTGGGAGTTGGTTCCTGGACGAAAAGATAAGAATGTCATATGGAAAAAATGGATCTTCAAAAACAGGTTGAATGAAAATGGGGAAGTGATTAGAAACAAGGCCAGACTTGTTTGTAAAGGGTATGCTCAATAGGAAGGAATAGACTTTGAAGAAACTTTTGCTCCCGTTGCTAGAATTGAGGCCATCAGAATGTTCCTTGCTCTCTCTAGCTTTCAGAAGTTCAAAGTATTTCAAATGGACGTGAAATCAACCTTTCTGAATGGAGACATAGAAGAAGAAGTGTACATTGAGCAGCCAGATGGATTCATGCTTGGTAATGATCCAAATCTTGTATGCATACCAAAGAAGGCTCTCTATGGTCTCAAACAGGCTCCAAGGGCTTGGTACTATCGTCTAGACAAATAACTTCATCAACAAGGTTTTTCAAAAGGATCAACAGATAACAATCTTTATATAAAAATTTAAAATAACAAATTGTTAATACTTGTTGTGTATGTAGATGATATCATCTTTGGCAGCAATGAAGAAGCTATGAGTCAAAAATTTGCCTTGGTGATGTAGAAGGAATTCGAAATGTCTTTGCTTGGAGAACTAACATATTTTCTTGGTTTACAAATCAAACAAAATAAAGGCAGTATCTTTTTATCTCAAACCAAGTGCCTCAAGCATATGTTGAAGAAGTATGGCATGGAAGATTCGAAACCAGTATGTACTCCTTTGGCCACAGGATTCAGCCTCAGTGCAAAAGATGAATCAGCAGTAGTGCATCAACCAACCTATAGATCCATGATTGGAAGTCTGCTCTATTTAACAGGTACCTGACCAGGAATCATGCATGCAGTAGGAATGGTTGGAATATTTCAAGCAAATCCTAAAGAAACTCATCTTCAAGCAGTAAAGATAATTTTCAAGTATCTTCAAGGAACTCAAAACTATGGCCTGTGGTATCCTAGAGATGCAGATCTCACTCTTCATGCTTATAAAGATGCAGATTGGGCTCGAAGCATGGATGATAGAAAAAGCACTAGTGGCACTACATTCTTTATGGGTTCCAGATTAGTATCTTTGTTCAACAAGAAACAAAGTTCTATTGCATTATCTACAGCTGAAGCAGAATATGTGGCTGCTACATCTTATTTCACCCAGCTCCTTTGGATGATGCAAACCTTGCAGGATTATCAAATCACTTGTACTCCACCTATCTCCATCTTATGTGATAATACAAGTGCAATAAGCATTTCAAAGAATCCAGTCATGCATTCAAAGACCAAGCACATACCTATCAAATATCATTTTCTTCGGGAACAAGTGCTGGAACAAAAAGTCAAGTTGGAGTATGTTCCCTCTAAGGAACAAGTTGTTGATATACTCACCAAAACACTGCCCAGGGAAACATTTAAATATCTCATACAGAAGTTGGGAGTGGTTGATGTTTCACCCTGCTGTTGAAACTTGTATGTTGTACCCAAGTTGGATGAGGAGGATCCACGTACATACGGCAGTTTATGCAGATACAATCGCGTATATTGAGGTTTTAAGGATATCAAAGTGATGGCAACTCACTCTGATGACAGATAACATTTTAGTCTCTTAAAGTGAAGGAAATAATATATATGCAGGTCCACCTTAACGAAGCCCCATATACACGTGGGTTAGACACTCCAAAGTCGCGTATGCACATACACACACTTTCATGCAAGGGAAAGCATGTACATGTGGGAGAACTTATTTCTAGTCCATAGTATTTTGTCCTTGGTATTTGAACCTATGGTTTTGGGCCTTTGTATCTCATCTAATGTGTTGATCCCAAGTATTGGGTCCCTGGTATTGATTTGTTATGGTTTTGGGTCGTGGTTTGAGAAATCCCTAGACTATAAAATGGAAAGGAGATCATTTGGAAAATGTACTGATCTAAGAATTGAATATCTGAAGGAAAGCAAGATCTGGAACACTGGTAATTGGTCGTGGTGTATTGTTGGATCTGAATCAAGGAGGAACCTAAATGCTGCAAAACGGATAAGTTCTATTGATGGGTCAAATCTCAAACCTTGAATAATAATATCTTTGTGTGATTATGATCTACTCTATTTGACGCATGAATTGGTCTATGAATCTGAAAATCTAGGTTTAATTAATGCTTGAATATTTGAAAAGGGAAATCTATCTTTCATAGATCTGTATGCAGGTTCAGCGCAACGAAGGTGCATGTACACACAGGTTCAGTAAGTCACAAAGCATATACGCAGGTTGACAATGATATAGCTACGTATGTACACAGATTTCAGTATAGAGAAGTAGCATATGTTTCATAAAATATGCTTTAGCTCCTTCTGGTTATTGTTGTAGTGTTATGGGTTTAGATTTGGTGTCTGGTTATTGTTATTGTTTTTCTGGTAATAACATTCTGAGAAGTGTTTGATTCATTCTATATTGGGTTTTTCAAAGGAGATTGAGTGTTCGAGATATACTAGATGTTTGATTGATGTTATTCATGGATCTAGTCTGAACATTTATGAAATGTGGGCCCTGGAAGAAAAGAGAAGGTTGAAGCCTTCAGTAGATCAGCACCTACGTACTAGTAGCTCAGCTAGTACAAGAGCTAAGGGGGTTGTATCTCCCTTCCAGGAGAAGCTAGAGAATGAGAAAGAGGGTTGTAGCTCTCTACAGGTTGCAGCCTACGTACTGGTAAAGGACTGCACTAGTACAAAATCATTGTAAATAAAAGTTTCTAATTAAAAAGATAGAGACGAATTGCACCAGGTGGTTTTCACCCACATTGGGTTTCCTCCTTATATCTTTCGTTATTGTGTGTGATTGTCTTTTGCTCTATTTTACTGTTCCTGGTTACTGTTTACATACTTCTGATGCATAGATTAATTATCAACATCTGTAGAATAAATTAAATTATAAGTTTACATGGTGTACACGGGTTTCCTTATCTGAAGATGCGTATATACATGGTTTTAACTAACCGAAGTAGCGTATATGATCTAAATGTGAAATGAAAAATAATTGACTTAATAATACTGATTAACCCCTCCCCCTCTCAGTATTATTTCGAACAACTAACACAAGTAGAATATTCAAAGATTTGACAGATAGCCTAGCAAGAAGGTACTTTTTTATATAGCAGTTAATATATGAGTAGATTGTCGAATCTCTTAATCATTATAAAAAGGAATTGCACATGTAGTATGCATATGCTTGATGAAATGACTACTAGTGTTTAATTTGAATGTTGCTCAACTACTGCATTTAATCTTAGTAGACAACTGGCTTAGTTAGTTGTGAACATTGCTAAAGCACTGAGTCCACACTCTTCACATAATTATAGTTTGTTAGTCATTTTACGATGAGACTATAGATATTATTGCGGAGTCAACATGTGCTGTTCGTAGCCACATTGGGTGTATTTCAATTGTTTATTTTGAGGCATACTTTATCATGCTACAACACGAAATACCTTAGTTATTGGCATACTAAATCATTTCACTCAATGAAATGGCATAATTAAGAGTATGTAAGAGTGTGAAATGACATAGCACTATTTATGTTTTATAATGACTGTGGTTTCACAAATCGTCAAACCAAAATGTAAAGTTAAAGGTTTGAAATGGTTGGAGGATATATAGTAAAAGACACTGAAAAAGAAATTCATAGAAATAAATAATCTTTAATAATATTAAAGATAAAGTCAAGAATCTGGTATGTCAAATAAATATGAGTTTTTTTGTTAACATTTTTGAAAGGGAAAGGTTATTTGAGGAAATGGCTCAACAAACTAGCAACATGATGAAAATACAAAATTTGTATGCTGATGAAAGTCTAGAATCTATGTCTTTTAACCTCACATGTCATTTATAATCTATTAGCATGTTTCTGATAAAATCTATTATTAAGTCTTTTAAATGAACTTGGCACTTGCTGTGTGGATTAGCTAGCATGGACTGCTTGATTAATTATTAAATGGTATATCATTTCTGAAACAGAAAGAAACTATGCAAGTGCAGATGCAAAGAAGTGATGGTTGATGTTAAAAAAAGAATAGTGTAATCTTCCATCTTTGGGAACATTACAGTTATAAACGTGACGATATATCATCAATTCACTAGGATTTTGTAATTGTTTAGTAAGGAAACTTTGGATGATCATGAGAGAGGACGTAACTTATTTTCACATGATTACTATGTCCTAATCTATGTGATTGAATTTCAAGCTAGCTCTTTTGAGATTGCTTGGTAAAGTGTCAAGTTGTTGATATTGACTTATTAAAAAATAAAATAAAAAATCAAACCTGCTCATCTTTAAAAACTTTGTATGGTTTTCCTTGGCACTGTTCAAGAGAACAACTAATGCAAGCTCCATTTCCCATGTCTACTTAAATTGTGTGTCCCAAGCCACTGAACAAAGAAAACTATTTATACTGAAGATATTTTTTTCTTAATTTCTTTTCTTCTTGCCAAAGAAATGGAATTTGAAATTAGGAGCTAGGTAGCATTGGGAAGTGAATTGATAACAAAATAGTTATTGTATTCTAAAATCTAGTGTAGATATGAGAATGCACCATATGTAATAATCTCAGACATTAGAGGAGGTGTAGGTAGTATGTGTTTTGTCAACACGTGTGCTATATAGTTTTTGGATGTAAGGTATTTAATTTCTTAGCTAAAAATATAATAGAATAAGAGATCGATATATGACAAATTCTTCCAGATCTTAGAGATGGATCTGTCACTAACATGTATAGCCAAAATGCAGTGTTTCATATCAAGGGAAGAGAAATGCTAGGATTTGGGGGTTTTAGAATTGTGGATATTGCAGAAAGTAATATGCAAAAATGAAAATATGAGCCTCGGCCTACAATAGGACAGATAAATGACATGGCAGAATTTGTGTCAGTGAATTTGTAGTAGAAGATCTAATTCCTACTTAAAACTCTGAAAATATGAAATAACACTGAAGTTTTGAGCTTTGGTAGCTGCATATCATTCATCTGAGATGGAAGAAAAACAAGTTATCTAAATTAGCCAAAAATGGTTTAACATGGTTCTCATATATTTTCCATAATGGGAAATACTACAAAAATACATGAAAACAAATAAAGCGCTAAATGAACTACACCAAAGAGATTATATCATTACCTTGGGTTATTAGGTTATATTTTAAACCTTAGTACATAAATGATATGTTAGGTCCCTATAATACTAGTGATTCCCCCATTACTATTGTCGTTGTATCCCTTATTGTTATCGGTGTGCCCCTATTGTCGCCATATTATTATTATTATGCTCCATAGAATCCCACTATTATTATTTTTGTGCCTTTATATTATTATTGTTAGGTTGACTTTGGTTATATTGTGACCCCTTAGACTCCTATAGATAGAAAGGAGGTTTTTTCATTTGAATCATCTAATAATTGTTCATTTGGGTAATGTAAAGGAAGTTGCCCCCTTGAATAGGCTTATTTCTAAGGTGTTGATCTATCTTTTCTATCTTCTTGTGAGCTGATTTCATAACATTTGGTATCAGAGCTTTGGATTCTAGGGTTTCACTATTCCAAACAGGTCATCATGGAAGTTTTGCTATAACGTTTTTTATTCGACGTTTCAGAATCTAAAAGAAAAAGCCCATTTGAGATGAAATCGCGCTGAACCTTGGGCCCAAATTTCAAATCTTGTCTCGCTATAGTTTTTGAGATATAATCTGAGGAAGTTAGGACTTTTGTAGACCCCTGAATTACATTCCAAATAGGTGATTTTGGTAAAATTGTCATCAATTTCGCTATGAGAAATAGATTTAATTTTTGTAAGAAGTTACAGAAAGAGAATGGACAGTAGTTTTTTTTGGTATCATTTTCAGAACCTAAAGTGTAAATAGTGACCCGGGTAACATTGTACAAGTGCGCTCTATTGAACCTGTCTATACTCAGGTCATCATGGGGGCTTTGGCATAGCTCTTCATTGGAGAATCTATCTTGATCAGACTTGCGGGGTGAGAAATATTGCTCAGAGGGTTACTGTAGGAAGAAATTTCATACCTTGGAGATCCATAATTATAGGGATACATTAGATTCAATATCGATCTCCTACAAAGTGAAAAAAAGTGTGTAGTTTTTTTTAAATTTTTGCATAAGCTTGGTTTGAAAAATTAGTTTGAAGGAATTCAAAGGGAATTGTGAAGCATTATTATCGGTAATTGATGCCCTAAAGAAATAAAATGGAAACACCTAGTAAGCAACCTGAATGCTCTAGTGTGACTCATTAAGAAGAGGAAGAAATGCAGCATGATATATCAAAATTACAAGACCAAGTGCCACAAATTTCACTCGCACAAAAGTAACAGAAGCTAAGATGGATGGTTTAAAGAAAGATGTAGAAACTAGGATGTATGGCATGGAAGCTAAGATGGATAGTTTAAAGAAAGGCATAGAATCTAAGATGAATGACGTGGAAGCTAAGATGGATGGCATGGAAGCTAAGATGGATGGCAAGGAAGCTAAGGTGGATGATTTAAAAAAAGGCATGGAAGATTTGAAGACAGATTTGACAAAGTTTCTACAAGAAGTGCTTACTAACGGAAAAAGGCTACTAAAGGAAACTCATGATGAGAACAAAATAAATGTTAATCATTATTTCATAAACTCTAAAGTTGGACCAAAGAACCACCATGTTCCGAAGATTGATATGAGGAAGAGTGATAGCAAGGATCCCAGAACATGGATACTACAAATGGAGCAATTCTTTTGTCTCCATAATGTGCAAAATGCACAAAAGTTACCCATTGCAAAATTATATTTGGAACCAAATTAGTTTGTATGTTATCGATGGCTTTGCTCTCGTAAACAAATTGTCACTTGGGATATCTTTACGAATGAAATGATAGCACAATATGAGGATACAAAAAACAATACTTTTTTTAACCAAATGATAAATCTCAAACAAAAGGGTTGAATGATGGAGCACATTGAGGACTTCCAAAAATTGAATATAAGGGTAAAAGACATTACAAAGGAGCATAGGATTCATGTGTTCATAGGGACTTTAAAAAATAACATCCAACATGGGGTTTGCCTTTGGGAACCAGATTCATTGGAGAAGGCATTCAGGTTCGCAAGGAAAATGGAAAAAAAAATTATGGCAACAAGGAAGCCTACCACTCACAATTATAAATATGGAAGTGTTGCTACCCCTAGCCATCCACAACCTACAAGGTTGTGATGCAGGAGCATCAAGACCATTTTCATTTGTAAATACGTGATAAAAGAGGGGTGTGATAATTTTTAATATTTTGTTATTTTTAATAAAATAGGAAGTGAGGATTATGTAAATACTCTTTTTCTAAATAAAAGGATATGAGAGAAATAGTTTAGGAGAAAAATTTGGGATAGAATTTCTATGCTTTTTCAGTTAAAATTAGGATAAGAGTGGAGAATAAATCATACTATCTATATCATAGATAGTTAAGCTTTTATGTTTTAAAACATTATGTAAAGCATGTTTTTGTATTAGATAAGGACCGAGAAGGTCTATCCTTAATTAGAAATAAAGAGGCAACAAAGCATTGCATGAGAGTGTGAGTGAGTGTGTGTGGAGAGTGAGAGGTTTCTGCTTGGATGCCTTCGACAGTTTGTAAGGGCCAATGAAATTGTAAATCAGGCCACTGAAAATGCTACTGTAAGTAAGTTCATTTTTATGAAAGTGTTGGGTTTGAGTTTAAACCTTAACTTGGTTAATTGTGTATGGATTAAATGTTGTGTGAAGAGTTGAATAATGGACTTGGTCTTACGATTTTACAAGCACCAAGATAAATTGCTAAATTCAAATTCAAAACTTTCCTGTAGTGAAGATGTTAAGTTACATTCAGATCATAATGCGTTGATAATAGTTGACGAAACACTTATACTAATCTAAAGCGTCGGGCTTAATGGGGTTCGGTGACTGATCTCTAATGTGTCTATGCATGGGTGTTTTTACTAGCTACATAATCGACAGCAAAGAATCAATGAAAGGTTGAAATTACTACAAAATTGTGTTCCAAATGAATCAAGGGTGATATCAGTACGATGCTTGAACAAGCAATTTAAAAGCCTACAAACGAATAACTTTGGCATTTTGTTGTTTGTCATTACTTTTTTCATTTTTTTCGTCGGCCTATTTATGGATGCGTAGGAGCATGCAGGGAAAATATGAACTTTCTACATCTATAGGGATGCAAAGGCTAAGGTAAAAATGTCAATGTTTGGTATTTCGTGTTCGAGCTTTATGGAGATGCCATGCCTTTATATAGATGCCAGGGCTTTTAAATGCACAAAAAGTTTCTATTGAAAAATATTAAGCAGAGAACTTCAGTCTAATTGCGATTCTGAGTATGCAGGTTTGGTTCTACGTCAAGTTTAAGAGGTGTATTTGACTTTAAAAGGTGCATGGGTAAGATTTGAGTTTATAATTAAATGAATTGAGTTTGTAATTGAATGAGTTGGAGTTATACTTTTGCAGAAAGTTTTATGGTGAAGATTTGAGTGTGGACTTCATAGAAGAACCTTATATGAGTTTCAAAGCCAATAGAGAAATTTTGAAGACATTAATATGGGTTTTGAGAACACATCGTATGGCATTGGTAAAGTGTGAATTTGACAGTAATTAACGTTTTTGATTTCGGAAAACTGACATGCATTCTTATATGCAAGGAATATTGAAGATCCTAGTTATTGTAGGCCCTACCTACATCAGGTGGTATTAGAGCAGGAATGCTTTGTTGAAGAAGTTTGATTTTTTGAGTACAGCTGAGAATTGAAGTGTGTTTCTTTGAATGTGTGATGAATGACTGAAAGGAATATTAGATTTTGAATTTGATATGCAGCATACACAATTGCAAGTGAACAAGATTGCAAAAGTGGAAAGAAGACAAGATCATGCAGGATCTTAAAGGTGAGATGATTTTTTTTTAAATTTATGATTGAAGTTTATGGTTGTAGAGAAAATGATGGCATTGAACCTGGCATTAAGCTAAAGGCTGAATAGGGAGGACAATTTCAGTGTCCTGAAGAGAAAGGTGAGTTGAAGAGATAGCCTGAAGAGAGCAGAGAGAGTGCTTGAAAGGTTCCAGAGGCAGTGAACGAATACTTACCAAAAGACTGAGTGAGGAGAGCTTGGTGAGGTAAGTGGCAGCAAGAGAGATTGCTATTGCAGAGGCTAGTACAACTCATGGTGAGTGAGAAACTCATGAGGAAGCAGTCTGCCAGTGGCAAAGGGAGTTTTTCTAGAGGAAGAAGAGGTTCAGAGAAATGCCACAGAGATGAGATGACTGTAGAAGTTCGAGAAAGAAAGATCACATTAATAAAGATACAGTTGCAGGTACTAGAAGAATGGCTGCAAGAGCAGGAAAATCAAAAAGGAAAATGTCTCTTTCCACTGAAGGGAAAGAGAGTGATTTGGCAACAATTGCAGAGGAGGTTGAGGCAAATTGTGATTGCCTTGTTGAAAAAGTGACTTAAAGTTCTTGAGCCAGAGAGGGAATTTGAAGATTCCACACGCAGATATGTTCAAAGGAAAATGTTGGAGGAAGTAGTCAAGACTAAAAAGTCTTGTGGTTTTAAAAATAATGAGTTGTGTATGTTTGCAGGTGCAGAAGAGGTTTCCATTGGTGAAACAGAGGAGAAGATCATTGATGATTTCTTGAGTTATTGGGCAAATCCAGATCAACTGGATAATCTAAAACCGTGTATTTTTGTAGCTGACAATTGTGATGTCATTACAGGTTTTACTGAGGAGGATGTGCAATCTTGTGAAACTGTTACAGCACAAGAGGAAGTTCTTGTGGATGTTGAAGAAGATAATAAGTCTGAAGCACAAATAAGGGAAGTAACAGTAGATACTGTTGAACATTTTGTGCAACTGAAAGTTTATGTATGAATTCAAGTGATGATGATATGCTTCAGAAATGCTACAGAGAAATTTCATTGTTGGAATACTTGTTGGAGAATCTAGAGTACGACAGAGAGATTGCGGATGAAAGAGTTCATTGCAGTGAACGAGTGCAGAAAGATGTCATGGAAGCAGATGATATGATAGAAAGACTGGTTGATAGTCTTGAGAATTCTTCAGAGGATTCTTTGGAAAGTTTGGGTCAGCATACTGATGTGCTGATAGTGGAGGAGGATTCAGAACATCGTACTGAAATGTTGGCAAAGGAGTACAAGGTACTGATGCCTTATGATTTTTATGCTAACAATTGTTTTGTGAATACATGTCTTAATGAAGGTGCTGGAGAAAATCTGTTAGACAAAGAAATTGAACTGATGAGGTGGATGATGATGAAAGTATCCTGGAAGAGGCCAACAACGATAAAACAAAAGGGAAGCAGCAAAAGAAAGACAACAGAAGATTGGGAAAGCCTAGTTAGTGGAGCGATGCAGCATAAAGTGTGGAAACCTGGAGAAGAACATAAGAAAGAAGCAGTGGCAAGTGGAAAGTTACAGCACAAGATATGGGATCCAGGCATACACAAATCCAAACACATGATCAGGGGATGATGATTAATTTTAACGTTGGGTGTATGATGCAGGACCATCAAGACCATTTTCATTTGTAAATATGTGATAAAAGAGCGGTGTGATAATTTTAAATATTTTGTTATTTTTAATAAAATAGGAAGCGAGGATTATGTAAATATTCTTTTTCTAAATAAAAGGATATGAGAGAAATAGTTTAGGAGAAAAATTTGGGATAGAATTTCTATTTTTTTTCAGTTAAAATTAGGATAAGAGTGGAGAATAAATCATATTATCTATATCATAGATAGTTAAGCTTTTATGTTTTAAATCATTATGTAAAGTATGTTTTTGTATTGGATAAGGACTGAGAAGGTCTATCCTTAATTAGAAATAAAGAGGCAACAAAGCATTGCATGAGAGTGTGAGTGAGTGTGTGTATAGAGTGAGAGGTTTCTGCTTGGATGCCTTCGACAGTTTGTAAGGGCCAATGAAATTGTAAATCAGGCCACGGAAAATGATATTGTAAGTAAGTTCATTTTTATGAAAGTGTTGGGTTTGAGTTTAAACCTTAACTTGGTCAATTGTGTATGGATTAAATTATGTGTGAAGAGTTGAATGATGAACTTGGTATTACGATTTTACAAGCACCAAGATAAATTGCTAAATTCATATTCAAAACTTTCCAGTAGTGAAGATGTTAAGTTACATTCAGATCATAACGCATTGATAACAGTTGAAGAAACACTTATACGAATCTATAGCGTCGGGCTTAATGGGGTTAGGTGACTGATCTCTAATGTGTCTATGCATGGGTGCTTTTACAAGCTGCATAATTGACAGCAAAGAATCAATGAAAGGTTGAAATTACTACAAAATTGTGTTCCAAATGAATCAAGGGTGATACCAATACAATGCTTGAACAAGCAATTTAAAAGCCTGCAAACGAATAACTTTGGCATTTTGTTGTTTTTCATTACTTTTTTCATTTTGTTCTTCGGCCTATTTATGGATGCGTAGGAGTATGCAGGGAAAATATGAACTCTCTACATCTATAGGGATGCGAAGGCTTAGGCAAAAATGTCAATGTTTGGTATTTCGTGTTCAAGCTTTATGGAGATTCCATGGCTTTATATAGATGCCAGGGCTTTTACATGCACAAAAAGTTTCTACTGAAAAATATTAAGCAGAGAACTTCAGTCTAATTCCGATTCTGAGTATGTGGGTTTGGTTGTCCTTCAAGGTTAAGAGGCATGAAGATGTTAAGTTACATTCAGATCATAACGCATTGATAACAGTTGAAGAAACACTTATACGAATCTAAAACGTCGGGCTTAATGGGGTTAGGTGACTGATCTCTAATGTGTCTATGCATGGGTGCTTTTACAAGCTGCATAATTGACAACAAAGAATCAATGAAAGGTTGAAATTACTACAAAATTGTGTTCCAAATGAATCAAGGGTGATACCAATACGATGCTTGAACAAGCAATTTAAAAGCCTGCAAATGAATAACTTTGGCATTTTGTTGTTTTTCATTACTTTTTTCATTTTGTTCTTCGGCCTATTTATGGATGCGTAGGAGTATGCAGGGAAAATATGAACTCTCTACATCTATAGGGATGCGAAGGCTTAGGCAAAAATGTCAATGTTTGGTATTTCGTGTTCAAGCTTTATGGAGATTCCATGGCTTTATATAGATGCCAGAGCTTTTACATGCACAAAAAGTTTCTATTGAAAAATATTAAGCAGAGAACTTTAGTCTAATTCCGATTCTGAGTATGTGGGTTTGGTTGTCCTTCAAGGTTAAGAGGCGTATTTGATTTTAAAATGTGCATGGGTAAGATTTGAGTTTATAATTGAATGAATTGAGTTTGTAATTGAATGAGTTGGAGTTATACTTTTGCACAAAGTTTTATGGTGAATATTTAAGCGTGGACTTCATAGAAGAACCTTATATGAGTTTCAAAGCCAATAGAGAAATTGTGAAGACATGAATATCGGTTTTGAGAACACATTGTATGGCATTGGTAAAGTGTGAATGTGACAGTAATTAAGGTTTTTGATTTGGGAAAACTGGCATACATTCTTATATGCAAGGAATATTGAAGATCCATCTATTGCAGGCCGTACCTGCATCAGGTTGATACCAAAACAATTGGAAGGAAAAAGAGCAAAAGGGATTTGTTACAGTTGTGATAGCAAATACACTAAAGGCCATAAGTATGCCGAGAAGAAATTATTTTACATAGATTGTGAAGAGGAGGAAGAAAAGGAACAAGAAACATCAAAAGAAGAGGATATACGCCAAGAAAAAACCATAGAAAAAGAAGAAATGAATCCGACCATATCTTGTAATGCATTGGCTAGAATTAGCACTGCTCAAACTATCAAGATTGAAGGGAATATCAAGAAGAAAAAGGTAATAGTGTTGATGGATTTAGAAAATACCGATAATGTTATTCATCATAAGGCCAAGGAATTGAATTGCTTCCTATATCCCCCACCAGAGTGTCAAGTGATGGTTGCAAGTGGAGGAACCACAAATTTATCAGGAAAGTTCCATAATATCAAGCTATCCATGGGAGAATATGTATTGAATAGCCCAATTCTTTCCACTCCAATGGGTGGTGCTGATGTTGTACTAGGAGTTCAATGGCTACAATCCTTAGGTACAATAGCTTTTAATTTTCAAGAACTTTTCATGAAATTAAATTTTGAAGGAAAGGAAGTTGAATTAAGGGGTATCACAGGCAAACCGGGAAAGATAATCAGTTCTAACAGAATGATGAAAAAGCTGCTAAAGAAAGAATAACGAGGCATAATTGCACAATTATATTCAGTAGAGGTTCCCACATCAAAGTCATCTATTTCTCCATATCTACAAAAAGTCTTGGACAACCATTCTAAGGTATTTGAGACTCCCAAAGGCCTCCCACATATTTTTGATCATGATCATGCTATTAATTTGATCTAGTAAGTGTTCCTCCAAACATCAAGCCTTACAGACATCCCTATGTACAAAAGAGTGCAGTTGAACATATCATTGTAGGAATGTTAGAGGTTGGTATAATTCAACCTAGTTAAAGTTCTTTCTCTGCTATGGTAGTATTGGTTCACAAGAAGGATGGATCATGGCGCATGTGTCTAGATTATAGGGAGCTCAACAAGCTCACTATTAAAGATAAATTTCCCATTCTTGTCATTAACAAATTATTGGATGGATCAATTTACTTCACCAAGTTGGATCTTCATTCAGGATATCATCAAATCAGAATAAAGACTGGAGACATTGCAAAAATAACATTTAGAACTCGTGAGTGTTATGAAACTAGCTCACAAAAGATAGAAAAGATAGATCAATGCCTTATAATTCAGACTCTTTGAGGGGGAAACCTCCTTTAGATTACACAAATGAACAATTCTTGGATGATTCAAATGAAAACACCTACTTTCTATATATAGGAGTCTAAAGGGTCACAATATAACCAATCTACCCTAACAATAATAATATAAAGGCATAAACATAACAATAGATGGATTCTATGGGGTACAATAATAACAATATGGGCACAATAGGGGCACAACAATATTAATAAGGGATACAACTACAATAGTAATGGGGTAATCACTAGTATTATACGGACCCAACAAACCCCTCTCCTTCAAAAAAGTGTTTTCCTCAACGCTTGAGAAGTTCTAGATACTTCTGTACAAAATTTTCATCCTCCCATGTGGAATCTTCAGTGGATAAGTTATTTCACTTGATGAGATACTCTGAAATTGATCGATTTCATAGCTATTGAGTTCTTTTTTCTATAATTGCTTCCGGTTCCAATACAATTTTTCCTTCCTCGTCAAGCTCTGGAAATATTGTTTGAACTGGGAGCTTGTTTCCTATAACCTTCTTTAAACATGAAACATGGAAAACTGGGGGTACTTGAGAAGCTGCAGGAAGATCCAATTTGTATGCCATAGTACCAATGTTTTGCAACACCTTGTACAAACAATAATACTTTGGTGATAATTTGTTATCCTTCTTAGCTTTCTTGAGGGACATTTGTTTATTTGGTTGTAGCCATAGGAATACCCAATCACCTACATCAAAACTTCTTTCACTGTGATGTTGATCTGCATGTTGTTTCATTCTATTTTGTGCCAATGCAAGGTTATCCTTTAAGAGTTAGAGAACTTTTTGTTGATGCTCGATGTGATGTTCCACTACTTGAACCTTAGAATTTTCTCTTAAATATGATGTGATGGACGGTGGTTGATATCTATAAAGTGCCATAAATGGGGTCACTTTTTATGTTACCCATTTTTGCTAATACCCATTGTGTCTGTTTATCAGATACAAAGCCATGAATATATCCTTCCAAACATTTGTTTACTATCTCAATTTTCCCATCAGATTGAGGATGATAGGATGAGCTATGAGCTAACTGAGTACCAAGACAAGGCAATAATTTTGTCCAAAAATTTTCTTGTGAAAATGGGATCTCTGTCACTTACAATAACCTTTGGGTTTCCATGTAGCTTTTGAATTGTTTCGATAAATCCAGTAGAAATTGTACTGGCTTTAAATGGATGTGATAATGCACAAAAGTGTGCATACTTGGTGAGTTTGTTAACTACCACCTTGATGACACTCTTTCCTTCAGACTTGGGTAAACCTATGATAAAATCCATTGAAACCTCCTCCCAACTTTGGCTTGGAATGGGTAAAGGTTGTAATAGACCCAGGGTCTTAATTGTTTCAACTTTATTTTGTTGGAAAACCAAACATTCAACCATAAACTTTTGAATATCTGATTTAAGGTCAACCCAAAAAAATTCCTTCTTAAACCTGTGGTAAGTTTTTAAAAATCCTGAGTGTCGTCCTAAGGGAGAAGTGTGCAATTCCATAAGAATATTTTGTTTGAGTTGGGAATTCTTACAGAGGTATAAGCGATCTTTGTACCATAACGAATCATTTTTCCAGTTAAATGTATCAGAGGTACTGGAATCTTGTAGTAACTTTTGAATAAGTGCCCACACTTCTTCTTCATTCTTCCATTCCTCCCTTGCTTCATTTATCCAACCTGGTTGGATAATATAAATGGCACATAATAATGCTTCCACATCCTCATCCTTTCTTGAGAGTGCATCTGCCACAACATTTTTCTTCCTTTTCTTGTAGATGATTTCAAAGTCATAACCCAATATCTTTTTGACCCATTTTTGTTGCTCTTCATAGGATAATCTTTGTTATAAAAAGTATTTAAGGCTATCATGATCCATTTTTACCTTGAAGTGTCTTACCATTAGGTAGGGTCTCCATTTCTTAAGTGCATGTAGTATTGCCAACATTTCCTTCTCATAAATAGCTTTGTGTAAATAGTTTCCCTTGATTGGATGACTTTCGAAGGCAATGGGTCTTTCATCTTGCATTAAAACAACACTAATTCCATTTCCTGAAGCATCACATTCCACAATAAAGGTTTTTGTGGTGTAGCTAAGACCGGTGCTTAGCACATTGCCTCTTTAAGATGTTCGAAGGCCTTTGTTGCTTCTGGATTCCATGAAAATGCATCTTTCTTCAATAATGCTATTAGAGGTGCTGCTATTCTCCCATAATTCTTAACAAACTTGCAATAGTACCCTGTCAACCGGAGAAATCCTCGTAGATGCTTTATGGATGTGGGGATTTTCTATTCCTTAATGGTTTTAATTTTGCTACGGTCTACCTTAACACCTTCATGAGATACAATATGACACAGATATTCCACCTCTTGTACTCCAAAGAAACATTTGGATATTTTTCCATATAATCGTTTCTCTTCCAATAGTTGTAGCACCCTGTCAACATGTTCACCATCATCCTTCCAAGACTTGATTTACATTAGTATATCATTAAAAAATACTAACAGAAATTTTCTAAGGAAGGGTTTGAAAATGGAATTCATCAAACCTTCAAATGTAGAAGGTGCATTGGTAAGGCCAAAAGGCATGACCAAAAATTCATAATGACCCTCATGAGTTGTAAAAGTTGTTTTTAGAATGTCTTCAATATTCATTTTGATTTGATGATATCTTGAACGAAGATACAACCTCGTGAAGTAAATTGATCCATGCAATTCATCTAATAATTCGTCAATGAAAGGAATGGGAAATTTATCTTTAATAGTGAGGTTATTGAGCTCCCTATAACCCGGACACACGCATCATGATCCATCCTTCTTGTGCATCAATACCACTGGAGTAGAGAAAGAACTTTGACTAGGTTGAATTATACCAACCTCTAGCATTTCTGCAACCATACGTTTAATTTCACTCTGTTGGGCATAAGGATATCTATACATCCTGATGTTTGGAGGAACACTTCCTGTAATGAAATGAATAGCATGATATTGATCACAAATAGGTGGGAGACCTTTGGGAGTCTCAAATACCTTGCAATGGTTATCCAAGACTTTGGAGATTTGGAGAAATAGGTGATTTTTATGTGGAAACATCTAGCGAACATAATTGTCCAATTACAGCTCGCTATTCCTTTTTTAGAGCTTTGTCATACCATTATAGCTGATTACCCTTCCCGGTTTCCCTGCAATACCCCTTACTTCAAATTCCTTTCCATTCGCAGAAAATTTCATGAAAAGTGCTTGAAAATTAAAAGCTATTACACCCAAGCATTGTAGCCATTGGACTCCTAGTACAACATCAACACCTTCCATTGGAATGGAAATAATTGGGCTATTCAATACATATGCTCCCATGGATAGCTTGATATTATGGCACTTTCCAGAGCAATTTATGGTTCCTCCACTTGCAACCATTACTTGACACTCTAGTGCTGGATATAGGAAGCAATTCAATTCTTTTGCTATCTTACAATGAATAAAATTATGGGTACTTCGTGAATCAATCAACACTGTTACCTTTTTCTTCATGGTATGTCCTTCTATCTTGATAGTTTGAGGAGTGGTAATTCCAGCCAATGCATTACAAGATATGGTTAGATTCATTTCTTCCTTATCTATGGTTGGTTTCTAGAGTACATCCTCTTGTTTTGAAATATCTTGTTCCTTCGCTTCCTCCTCTTCAAAATCTATGTAGAATAATTTCTTCTCAGCACACTTATGACCTTTAGTGTATTTTCTATCACAACTGTAATAAAACCATCTCGCTCTTTTTTCTTCCAATTGCTGTGGTGTCAACCTTATATGTTGTTGCTGTGGTGTCAACCTTATTTCGCTCTTTTTTCTTTCCATTTTTCTTGCTTACCTGAATACCTTCTCCAATGAATCAAGTGCCCAAAGGTGAACCTCATGTTGGATATTATCCTTTAAAGTCCCTATTAACACATCAATCCTATGCTCCTCTAGAATATCTTTTACCCTTATGTTCAATTTTTGGAACTCCTCAATGTGCTCCATCATTGAACCCTTTTGTTTGAGACTTCTCAATTGGCTAAGAAAGGTGTTTCTTTTTGTATCCTCATAATGTGCTATCAATTCTTCCGTAAAAATTTCCCAAGTGACAATTTGTTTACGAGACCAAAGCCATCGATACCATACAAACTGATTTGGTTCCAAATATAAAGTTGCAATACGTATCTTTTGTGTGTTTTGCACATTATGGAGATCAAAAAATTGCTCCATCTGTAGTCTCCATGTTGCGGGATCCTTGCCATCAAACTTCCTCATACCGTTTTTTCGAATATGGTGGGTTTTCAATCCAACATTAGAGTCTATGAAATCATGATTAACATTTAGTTTATTCTCATCATGAGTATCCTTTAGTACCCTTTCACCATTAGTGACCATTTCTTGTAACAAATTATTCAAATCTATCTTCAATTATTCCATCTTATTGTCCATGCCATTCATCTTAGCTTCCATCTTAGCTTCCATGCCATTCATCCTAGCTTCCACATCATTCATTTTGGCTTCATTTTCCTTTAGTGAGAGTGAAATTTGTTGTACTTGGTCTTGTAATTTTGATATATAATGTTGCATTTCTTCCTCTTCTTCACGAGTCATGCTAGAGCTTTCAGGTTGCTTACTAGGTGTTTCCATTTTTTTTCTTCACGGAATTAATTAATACTAATAATTCTTCGCTATTCCCTTTGAATTCATTCAATCTAATTTTTCAATCCAATCTTATGCAAAATTTAAAAAAATTACACACCTTTTTTCACTTTGTAAAATTGCGACTTGCAGTAGCCCTCTGTGTCCTCTTTCAAATGCCACCAGTTTGGTCGAATTTAGAATTTCCAAGAAAGAGATCCAAAATATCCCAAGATGACCTGATTATATACCTTTTTAGAACAAGAAAATTGTATGAAGTGCTACATGTCACTGTTTTGACCTTCGGGTCAAAAAAATATAAACAAGAAACTACAGTCGATCCTCTTTCTGTAACTTCTTACAAAATTGCAAACTGATGCTCAAAACAAAAGTTATGACAATTTTACCAAGGTCACCTATTTGGAATGTAATTCAGGAGTCTGCAAAAAGACAAACTTCATCACATCATATCTATGCAAATATAGTGCAAAAATCTCTGAAATTTGGACTTGAGGTTTAGAACGATTTCGGCCCAAATGGGCTTTATTTTTAGCATCTGAAATGTCTCAAAAAGAAAGTTATAGAAAAATTACCACGATGACATATTTGGAGCAGCAAAACCCTAGAATCCAAAGCTCTGATACCAAATGTTATGAAACCAACTCACAAAAAGATAGAAAAGATAGATCAATGCCTTAGAATTTAGCCTTTTTGAGGAGGCAGCCTCATTTACAATACACAAATGAACAATTCTTGGATGATTCAAATGAGAAAACCTCCTTTCTATATATAGGAGTCTAAGGGGTCACAATATAACCAAGCTGACCTAATAATAATAACATAAAGGCACAAACATAACAATAGATGGATTCTATGAGGCACAGTAATAACAATATGGGGAAAATAGGGGAACAACAATATTAATAAGGGATACAACTACAATAGTAATGTGGGAATCACTAGTATTATAGGGACCCAACAATGAAGGTCATTATGAATTTTTGGTCATGCCTTTTGGCCTTACTAATGCACCTTATACATTTCAAGGTTTGATGAATTCCATTTTTAAACCCTTCCTTAGAAAAATTGTGTTAGTATTTTTTGATGATATACTAATCTACAACAGGTATTGGAAGGATCATGTCCAACATGTTGATATTGTGCTCAAACTATTGGAGGAAAAACAATTATATACAAAAACCTCCAAATGTTTCTTTGGAGTACAAGAGGTGGAATATATGGGTCATATTGTATCTCATGAAGGCGTTAAGGTAGACCATAGAAAAATTAAAACCATTAAGGAAATGAAAGTTGATGAGCCTCATAAATGGGTAATTATATGGACTCATTTTACCTCCTAACCTAGTCAAATAGACCGTTGTCTTAGCTTATTGTATGATTTTCTGATTATATTTATGCTTATAGGGTGAGTTGAGTTAGTTATTAGGCCATGTCGTCTAACATGTATTTAATGCAGATTATTGATGGATTTTGACGTCAAAATCAAGGATCTAATGATCAAATTGTAGCAATAAATCAAAGTAGATAGAGGAGAGGACTTATAGGAGGGAATCCCCCTCATTTATTTCTTATCACTTTGAATTCCCCTTCATTCAACTCAGAGTACAAGCAGCCAAATCATGTAGTAGAAGGCAGCCGAGCAAGTGGAAGATGATTAATAGTTATCTCGAGTTTTGGGAGCGAAGCCTCCCTAATTTTAAGGAAGTTGTTGGTAGCTTTAGATGTATAAGTAGAGAGGCCTAGGGCCTCACTAGGGTCGACCTTTTTTCTAGTGTAAACTCTGCTCAAATCTCGCGCTTACTATT
The DNA here is from genome assembly GCA_000404065.3 of Pinus taeda. Classification (NCBI taxonomy): domain Eukaryota; kingdom Viridiplantae; phylum Streptophyta; class Pinopsida; order Pinales; family Pinaceae; genus Pinus; species Pinus taeda. The sequence goes on along the minus strand of APFE030409514.1, from coordinate 76,939 downwards.
TTATGACAGTTTTATGTAATCTTGCTATTTTTTGACAGTAAAGATTGAATCCTTTTTGAGCTAGCACTGAGTTACTTTAGAGGGCTGAAGCTCTTGGCCTAGGGCCCAATCTAGGTAGCCAATCTTCTCTTTACTTGTATTTGTATGCTTTACTTCAGTTTGTAGATTAGTTTCCTGTTAGATGTATTTCTCTTATGATAAGAATAGGTTGCTTTTGATGAGTTAGTAGCTTGCTTCCATTTGTGTTTTCTGTAGCAGGTTTTGTAGTGATCAGAGAATATTCAAAAGGCTAGAAATAGTTCCTTGGCCTCTATTCCTCCCTCTGGGACCATGATTTGAGGCAAAGACTCTCTTGCTGCCCCAAAATCACAAATTTTCCTCATTCCTACGACTTCTAGTGTTTGTAGCTCTCTAGTAGGTTGGTAGTCCAGTTTTGCTTTGCTTTAGATATTTTTTATCATTTACACTTCGTAATTTTCAATAGTCCTTTTGCATGCTTTCCTTTCTTATGGAATTTCCCAGTATTTCCTTCTATACATCATAGTTTAGGCCATTTGAATGCAAAACTCTGCTTTTCCTAGGATGTCCACATTTCATTGGTTGCTTGATTTTCTTGGTTGACTATCAATTTCTATGTAGCATATCCTTTCTAGTAGTAGGCTGGCTTACCAACAATCACATCCTCCATCTGATCCATGCCATATAGGTCTCCCAAATATCACCTCAATTCTTCCCTAGTTTCATTCATTTTTCATAGAACTTCTTCCTCTCTCCTTGAGCAAACCCAATCATTTTTCTCTCTCCTAGTGATTCAAGGTAGAACTTCGGTGCCTTAAAACCTCATTCCAACCTTCATCCACCTTTCCCACCTGCTCTCACACCCTCAAAATAATGAAAATTTCTCTCAGCCTCCTCCCGTAGGCCTCCTGTAATTTCCCTGTGTCCTCCTATAGTTTTTCCTGTAGGCTTTCTTTTGAATGCTGGGTGTGGGAAAAGCCTCCAGAATGCCACCTAAGACCTCCTAGGACCCATTCACACCATCCTACATCCTCTCGAGCTCCAAAACTACCATCTAACAACACCTGTTCACTGCCACACTCACACACAGTAAATTAGATGCATGTTAAATTCACATAAGAACACATAAAAATCCAAAAATATGTTTTTTTGCTTACTTCCAAAAATATCACGGTTAGATGTTTTTTACTTCCTTGAGTAGGTAATGGAATTTCTTTCATGGTTTTCGTATTGTTTTTGGCAAAAGAAGAATTAGCTTGTTAATTAGGGTTTACTAGGTTTTGCATTACATTCCAGTCTTTCTACTTTATGTAGTTAGAATAGCATCTGTAGAGCAATCTTTCTTTCCTTTCATCATAGATAGAACTTATTCTGAAATCTATAGAATCTGGCTTGATCTCCTAGTGATCTTGTGTCGGCTGACCAAGTGACAACCTGCAGTGAGAACTAGTACTTTTGAATATAGTGTTAGAAATAATACTAAGAGGGGGGGAGGGGGTGAATTAATATTAGAAAATCAATAATATTTTCATTTTAATACTTAGATTCATATATGTTACATCAGTTAAGGATACCCAGGTATATACACAACTGTGTTTAATGCAACTAGCTTATATCTAATAAACTTATGATTCAGTTAGTTGATCTTTAATGAGTGCCTCAGAACATTATTAACCATATCAACACTAAAAAGGTGCAGTAAAAACAGAATAGATCATCACACAAGAAGAGCACACATGAACACCATGATATAAGGGGGAAACCCAATGTGGGTGAAAATCACCTGCTGCAATTCTTCTCTATCTTAATAAGAAACTTCCTTTTACAATTGCACTGGTGCAATCTTATACCAATACACAGGCTTCTACCTGCAGAAGGCTACAACCTTCTCTCGTTTTCCAGTTTTTACTGGAAGGGAGCTACAACCCCCTTAGCTCCTGTACTAGCCAATCCATTTACTAGTACATAGGTTCCGACCTACTGAAGGCTCCAACCTTCAATCGTTTTCCAACTGCTCCTAGAAGGGAGCTACAACCCCCTGGCTCCTCTGTTGGCCGATATGTTTACCAATATGTAGGCACTAGCCTACAGAACTCTATGATCTTCTTTCTTCCTCTAGGGACCACGTTTCATAAATTTTCATACTGGATACTCCTGAAGTACAACACCATAATCTGAAGGCCATGTTTCATCCAATTTTCATACTCGACCCATCAACAACATTGAAGCACAAAATTAATGATCACTACAATAGACCCATGAACTACACCTGCATCATCAATCTTTGAATCACCCAATACTGAAACAATGAAACCCAACAGTCACCGGAACACAAAACAGATAGTAGAACTCTGCAACAATAACTAGATCCAACTGCAACTTCAAATACCATATGTCATAATGTATATGCTACTATGAAGAACAAAACAGGCATACATACGCACTTTCACAAAAGCCAACCACATACAGATATGCAAATATTTACTCATAACTTTGCAACTATTCCAGACATCAATCATAACATTCACACAATAAAACATGTGTCAATAATTCAGATCTAGTCTATCATACAATGGTAATACATTCGAGGCCTTCTGATCTCGATCCATCATCCATGATCAACTGCATAGGTGCATCCTTGATTTAGATCAAACTAAGCATCTCAAACCCATAACCATCATACTAGATCTCACACTTCATCAGATATTCAATCCTTGCACACTCCCTCCTTTGGCCTAATGACCTTCTCCTTATATAGGTTTAGGCTTCTCTCAATACCATGGTCTAAAACCATGTAGAGCTAATACCTTGGACCCAATACCTAGTGTCAACACTTCAGACCAAATACCATGGACCAATACCAAAATACCATGGACCAAATACCACGAACCAAAACATAGTTTTCTGACATCTACGTGCCTTTCCTTCTGTGAACCTGCATGTGTACGTATACTCATCTTCTGTTCCATTCATCTGCATGTATACACAGTGTCATCAAGGTTAACATGCATATACCTCTCTTTTTACCTGTTGTACTATGATCTATCATCTGACTGAGTTGCTACCTCTATCATACCTCTGAGTGATTTGCCATCAAGGAAAACACTTGTATCATAATGCCAACAATCTCCCCCTTTGGACTTGATGGCAACCACCACACCAAGTCACTCTCCCCTTTTGACATCAAGGGCAAAGGGTGGACCAAGATATTCTCTTCTTCATATATTTTGTGTTGTCCATGCTACCCCTGAGTACATGTTAAAGTTTCTGATTGAGCTCCCCCTTTGTACATGCCAAGATGTACCAATTCGTTCATGCTCCCCCTAAGCACATTCAAGGTCTGAAAAAACATAACATGACTCTATACATACATTGCCAATGACCTTCCTAAAGATACATACATCAATCTCCCAACCAAGTGGGGATACACCATTTTTGACTCAAACACAAGAACCATTACATCATCCATCCCATGCATAGTGGGGTAACAAGATACATCATATGACTCACAAAGAATAAGGATGTAAACAAGACCATGATAGTTATCAATATCTATCATACACTTTATGATCTACACCATAAGCATCTAGCATTAGCATCGATACTTGCAACCTACAGTACCATTCTTTTGACCGACAAACAATAAGTAGCAAGATGTATCATAAGCATCATCACCAAAGAATTCTCATCAAAATGCCGACAATGCATTATTTGAAGTATATGCTCCCCCTGAACCTGTGCCATGCCATCATCAAACAATGATTGAACCATATCAGACTTCTATACTGCTACTTTCTTCATCATATACGTGATTGTGCAGCATCTATCTCACGTATAAATGTGACTTGTCTTTATGATACCTGCGTATGAGATTTAGAACACTGATGTTCGACACTTTCATCTTCCTCTGAGTCTGTCATGTCTGTGTATCCTGATATGCCACATCTTTCTGGCCGTACATCTTTTTTCTTCCATATCTTCAACTGTGATTATGTTTTCTCCTTTTGGTATGGTGCCCAAAATCTTCTCCTGCATTCCTTTGCTATGTATCCAACTTTGTTACATGCAAAAAATCACACATGTTTCATATTCCTCCTAAAACAGTCAATGGCTTTGTGACCAAACGTATTGGAAGCAAAAAAATATCCCTTGAAGTACCTCGAATGTGATGATGTTTTAGTGTGACAGTCTTGAACCATTCTACTTCTGCATCTGGCTACAACATGTCCAAAATTATGACATACATAACATCCAACATTATTTACTGGAGGTAGTAATCATCTATCACTTCCACAATTAGGAGCAAAAGATTTTCTTTGAGAAATTTCTTTCCTTGGTTACTGTCTTCTCATCTCCTTGTTGATCATTTTAGATTTCTCATTAGAGTTCCTTGCCTCACCTTATGAGATAGATTCACCTTCAGTAGAATCATCAAAACCAAGACCAATTTTGATAATAGGCGACCTTTGACTACCAAGAATATCATCCAAAGTCTTACTACTGTCTTGAAATCGTAATAGTTTATCCTTTTCTTCTAATTTACCTTTCAAGATATTTACCTCAACCTGATGTTGATCTTCGTTTTCCAGACATTGCTTCTTCAAAATTCCTACAGACTTTCTTCCTTCTTCCACTTGTTGCCTTAGTTTGAGAATCTCCTTTTCTCGTTCTTTATTCAACTCGTGTAGCATGTGACAAACTTTGAAGGCACATTCCAGATGAGCTTTTAAACTGATAATTTCTTCTTTGAGTGTACTGTCCCTTTTGCTAAGTAGTTATTGTTGATCTTTGATTTTATCTGATGCTTCATTTGCTTGTTCATCTTCAATCTGAGGTGATTTAGGATCTAAATAGTTGCTTCCACTCAACGGCAGACTGTCATTGTTCCTTTGAGCTGTCTTCTGCTTTTGACGCGCTTTCTTTCCCATTGTTCTATGGATCTCCTTCAAGCGATCAAGCTTCTACCAAAGGACATGCTCTGAAACCAATTGTTGGAAATAATACTAAGAGCGGGAGGGTGAATCAGTATTAGCAAATCAATAATCTTTTCATTTTCATACTCAGATTCATATCCGCTACTTCAATTAAGGATATCCGCATATATACAAAATTGTGTTTAATGCAACTAGTGTATATCCACAAACTTATGATTCAGTTAGTTGATCTTCAATGAGTAACTTAAAACATTATTAACCATATTAACACTAAACAAGTGCAACAAAAATAGAACAGATCATCACACATAAAAACCACACATGAACACCATGATATAAGGTGGAAACCCAATGTGGGTGAAAACCACCTGCTGCAATTCATCTCTATGTTAATAAGAAACTCCTTTTTACAATTGTACTGGTGCAGTCTTATACCAGTACGCAGGGTTCTACTTGCAAAGGGCTACAGCCTTCTCTCGTTTTCCAGTTTCTACTGGAAGGGAGGTACAACCCCCTTAGCTCTTGTACTAGCCGATCCATTTACTAGTACATAGTTGCTGGCCTACTAAAGGCTCCAACCTTCACTCATCTTCCATCTGCTCCTAGAAGGGAGCTACAACCCCTTGGCTCTTGTACTGGCCAATATGTTTACTAGTAAATAGGCACCAACCTATAGAACTCTATGATCTTCTTTCTTCCTCCAGGGATCACGTTTCATAAATTTCTATACTGCATACTCCTAAAGCACAACACCATAATCTGAAGGCCACCTTTCGTCCAATTTTCATACCGGACCCATCAACAACATTTAATCACAAAACTAATCATCACTGCAATAGACCCATCAACTACACCTGCATCATCAATCTCTGAATCACCCAATACTGAAACACTAAAACCCAACAGTCACCAGAACACAGAACATATAGTAGAACTCTGCAACAATAACTAGATCCAACTACAACTTCAAATAGCATATCTCACAATGTATATGCTACTATGAACAACCAAATAGTTGTACATACGTGCTTTCACCAAATCCAAACCACGTACAGATCTGCAAATATTTACTCATAACTTTGCAACTATTCTAGACATCAATCATAAGATTCATGCAATAAAACATGCATCAATAATTCAGTTCTAGTCTATCGCATAATGATAATACATTCCAAGCCTTATGATCCTGATCCATCATCCATCATCAACTCCATAGGCACATCCTTGATTCAGATCAAACTAAGCATCCCAAACTCATAACCAGCATACTAGATCTCACACTTCATCAGATTTTCAATCCTTTCGCACTCCCTCCTTTGGCCTAATGATCTTCTCCTTATATAGGTTTAGGCTTCTCTCAATGCCATGGTCCAAAACCATGTAGAACTAATACCTTGGACGCAATACTTGGAGTCAACACTTCGGACCAAATACCACGGACCGAAACATAGTCCAACATGTACGTGCCTTTCCTTCTGTGAACCTGTGTATGTACGTATATGCATCTTCTGTTCTGCTCATTCGCGTGTATACGCACTTTCATCAAGGTTAACATGTGTATACCTCTCTCTTGACCTGCTGTACTATGATCTGTCATCTAATTGAGTTGCCACCTGTATCATACGTCTGAGTGAGTTGCCATCAATGACAAATATCGGGTTGATAAAAGTAAAGTTGGCAGCCCAGGAGTTGTAGCATTCTTGCTACAATACTGGCGCCCACCACTTTTTTACGTCGTTGCCGAGGAAGCGTCAGAGTATTCTATGATTACTCTTTTCTTATATTTCCTATTACAACATTCTGCTAATAGTTTATTTCGGCAAAAGTATACTAGTCATTTCTTTTCTTTCAGTTCTGCATTTCCTTGCTTTCCTTTTCAACTCTGCAAATTTCCATTCAGCAAGTTCATTTCAGCTAGCTATAATTTGTTTTTGTTGAATCACAATTTCAGTTTCTACAGGTACTTTCAATGTGGGGCAAAAGAAACAAAAAACCAACCAAAAATATTTCCTTTCATGCCTTGAAGGAGTAGAGATAACTTAGGAAAAATTTTGCCCAACACCCCCACTTCTTCACACAACCAACCGTCTCTCTTCTTCGGAGGTTGCAATCAAGAAGAACCTTTAGGTGAACATCCCGACATATTTGAAGAACCTATAGGGGAATAAGAAGAAGAAAACATTCCTTTGGAGCCAATGGATGAAAACAGAAATGCTAGGGGAAATGGAGAGAGAATAGAGTGTACCTTCCACATTCGGGATACCAACAGGATACCAAAATGAAGAATATAAGTCCTTTAGACCTACCTCACTTCCATGGTCTGACTACAGAAGATCCTAGCACCTTCTTGCTCAAGTTTTCTATCATTTTTCGAACTTATGACTACGTAGAAGACGAGAAAAAGTTGAAACTATTCCCTTCTACTCTCAAGGATGCAGCACTGCATTGGTTCATGGGATTACCTGGCAATAGCATCACAACTTGGGCTCAGATGTGGCAGGAATTTAACACAAGTATCAAGACTATTGTAGGTCAAAATATACTAAAGAAGAAATCTTTTGAATGACCATAGGAAGTGATGAGTCCATGGAAGACTATGAAGAGAGGTTCCAGCGTAGTTACAAAAGGGCTAGGTGTACACTCGACCCTGAGTCTCTGAAGTTGGCCCTGCTCAGGGGAATTTGGGAAGACCTTTTAGACACCCTCCATCTATTGGCTGAGGGAATATTCTACCAACTATACTATGAGGACAGAAAGATTTCTTTTAGAAACCATTCTAGAGAAACTAGAAAGAAAGGTAGGGGAGTCAACCCATAGCTAGTACCTCTTCTTCCAATTCATCCATTAAAGGTGAAATTGGAAACATGCTGGAAGACTTCAAGAGTGAGATGTTGCAGACTCTTGGCATGCAAATGGATACCTTACATATTAAAAGAAAACAAGAGGAATTAGAGAGGGCTTTGGCCACTTTTTGCCGTAGATGCACCAAGAGGCATCCTAGGAATGAATGACCATTGAACTCTATAGAGGTTTGTTCATTTTGTGAAGGAAATCATTTTACAAATAAGTGCCCTTCCTTGCCCAAACTAAAAGTTGTATACCAAGGGGCCGAAGGAGTCACTAAATAGATCTATTAGATAAACCAAAGGAGGCCACATGGACCTAGACCATACCAACAAGGGATGCGAGGGATATCTCAGGCATACTACTACCCCAACCAAGTCACCTCCATACCTTCTTGGCCCCCCTCTATTGATCCTTTCTGGTCCATGCCTCCTCCTTAGTCCTTCACATCTCAATATCATGCCCAACTAGCCACCCATTCATTTCAATCCTATGCTCAGCCGCAACCTCAGTGGAATGCATCTCATCAGGGGTGGAGGCCCCAATACAACTCTCTTCTCACTCTTCTACCTCCACCACCTACCCAACCACAACTGTTACCTTTTCCTCCACCAGGACAACCCCGAATGCCTACCCAGCCAAATCCAAACCCGAGCAATAGACAGGCTCAGAAAGTGTATAGTGGGGAACCATAATGCCCAACTTATGCTATGGAGATTCAAGAAATTAACTTGCGATCAGGAAAAGTTCCCCCAGGTAGCTAGTGTCCACCCAAGGAGGTTGAGGAAGATAAAGAGGAAAGCGAACCTAAAGTAAATCCACCCTTTCTTGAGAGGCTATACATGACAATCCCACCTACCCCAAAAAAGACAGAACTCCTAGGAGAATTGAAACATTTATATGTGAAGATACCACTTCTCCAAGCCATAAAAGATGTGCCTATCTACAATAGGTTGATCAAAGAAAAGTGCTTTAGGCATCCAGGAAGGTGCAAGAGAGATATCCCAACCATCAATGTCATAGGACAACTGTCTGACCTGATGTTGGCGTACATAATGTGTCCAAAATATCTGGACCCTGGAAGCCCAGTAGTTGATGTCCACATTAATGGCACAATGGTCCCACATACCTTGATTGATTTGGGAGCCACCATTAATGTGATGACGAAGGGCACAATGCTCAAACTTAACCTCCAAGGCTCCTTGAGGAAGACCATGACAGTGTTGTAGCTAGGAGACCACTCCACAGTGACCCCTGAGGGGATTGTGGAAGATGTGATGGTATCCATTGATTCTTGGGAGTACTCTACTAATTTCTTAGTTCTCCAACCAAAGGCAAAGCTCACTACGTATCCTCCCATTTTGGGAAGACCTTGGTTGGCTACAGTCGATGCCTACATCAGCTATTAAGCTGGGAACATGACCATAAAGAACGGGCACATGTCCAAACAGTTAATCCTATATCCTCCTTTCCAACCCTTGCTAGAACATGATCTACCTCTCTAGTTGGAGGAGGAGGATGAGGATGAAGTTTATTCTATACCACTTTGTACACTAGAAACTTCCATGGGGTAAAAACGCAAGATGAGGATGATATGATTGAAAATTTGATTCAGAATCCACCTCCCATTGTATTACCCATTAGAATACATAGTAAGAGAAACCCAAACAACCCCTCAAATAATCTTTGTGTGGCCAACCCCACTTCTCTCCATGTTAAAAATATAGTGTTCAGCCCAAAAAGAACATCGAAAATAAATCCATCCCTATCTACTTCGCAGGAGAAGGAGCTATGCAGCATACTAAGAAAACATTTAGATGCCTTCTCCTAGAGATATAAGGAGATTAGGGGAGTGCACCCTTCAGTATGTACTCATCATATATACATCAAGGAATATTGCAAGCCAGTCAAGAAGCCTCAGAGGAGGATGAGCCCATCACTTAAGGTTATTGTTAAGGAAGAACTATAGAAATTGCTTGATGCAGGATTCATTTATCCCATCTCTGACAGTGAACAGGTCTCTCCTTTGGTTCTAGTGCCAAAGAAAAATGGTAAGTGGAGAATCTATGTCGACTATCAGGAATTGAACAAAGCCACTAAAAAGGACCATTTTCCTTTACCTTTCATAAATCAAGTGTTAGACGATTTGGCAAGGAAAAAGTTTTTCTCCTTCCTAGATGGGTTTAGTGGGTACAATGGTGGCCTAGGTACAAGCGATATGGACAACCTCTCAAATGTGGCTATAATTTCTTCAATTTTAGGCTAAAGCTCCCTTTCTACTTCTGATTTCATATCAGTCATCTAATGATAAAACTAACAACCAAATGGTTTCTCCCCAATCACCTCTATCTTGGTTAGCTGTCAAACAAAGCCTTTGTTCCTATCAGAACTGTAATTCCAAAGGAATTACACAAAACACTGTCGGTTCTCTTAAACTGAGAAACAACATTTTAATGCAAAATACACAATCAACGACTTTTGTGTTCCAAGGGAACAAAATACACTATCTTTGCTCTTTAACACAGTTGCAGTGGTTAAATAGTCTTGGCGTAATTCCATAAGAATTACACTATCAGAGGTTTATTTCAATTCCTTGCGTTAAACGCAAATAACTCTATCAACAGTTTTATAATCTCCCTTTCCACACTTTTCTTGATGCGATAATCGACAATTTCTATCGGCGACTTCCAGAGCTGTTATGTTGGGTTCCTTTCACCTCCAGTTTTGTGATGCAATCATCCTCGCGGACCCAATGCACCTTTCTGCCCTTCTCTATAATGTTTCTATTCCAAAATGTCGAGGTTTCACACTCAGCAGTTCCAAAGGCTCTCTACTCCTCTTTCACTTCTCTAATGCGATATAAGTTTGGACCTGATATGGGTATGGACCAAATCCAGTAAAGTATCAGTCCCGAAAAGGAATTATTATGATTTCTCTGTGTAAATAGAGTTTGCCATAGAATTTTGTAAAATGGCTCAAGAAGCCTGTGTGTGCCGATTATGAAGGGAAAATGATTCTAAAGGTTTAGCCTAAACATCAATTGGAAAAATGAGGCTAATTCATTCATATTCAATCTTAGAATAAAACAATTGAGGCGATACGCACATAAATCTATCAGAAAACAAAGAACTATCAAATTAATTGCACAGAGTGAGGCTTTCTCAGTTGATAATACCTCCAATGGACTCTAACTGTGAGCCTCCCAACATTTTATTTATAATCAATGGATAAGCCTTCTCGGCCATTACAATTTAGAAAAGTATAAATTCACATAGAGTGATTTAAAGCATTCATGCATTAAAGTTATTATCGCTTATCTATGAGTGATTATTATAGAATGTTTTATTCTTAATTCTATTCCTGTCTTAAACTAAGAAAGCATGGAAAATGCTAGCTAAAGGACCTCACTCCCTTGCCTGTAGATTTTTTTCGATTTTTGGAATATGTTTGAAGGCTTTTTCCCTCCAAGTCACATGCTCCTGCATCACACTCTTGAGGACATAATTCTTCATGGGCTCCTATCCATGAGTCACTACAAAACTGCCCAGTTTTTGTAGCATGTCTTCTGTAACCCAAGTAGCTTCAGTAGTCGGCTGATCCTTCCACTTTACCAAATACTAGAAGTACTCTTGTCCCCTTGTTTTCTTAAACATCTTCTTGTCCAAAATTCTTTTTAGCTACAAAATCTTTGTTGTGGGTGACTGTTTTACCCACTCAATCTCTTGGGTCTCTTGATCTTGCGTTGTATCATTTGCAGTTCCACTGTAATACTTGTATAAGTCTGCAACATTAAAAATTGTTGATATTCCAACATCAGGGGGTAACTCAATCTCATAGGCATTTGCAAAAAGCTTTCTTAACACTTTGCATGGCCCAATTTTCTTGAACTTCAATTTATTATACTCCCTCTTTGGAAATCTCTCCTTTGTGAGATGTGCTACGACCAGATCTCCAACTTCAATATTCACCTCTCTTCTCCTCATATCTACTCTAGTTTTGTACTTATTGTTGCTTTCCTGTAGCTATTATTTCACTTGTTCATGCATTTCTTGAATTTCTGAAGCAAAATCTTCACCGTCTACACTTCTCATCTCTCTTGGTCGCAAGCTTCTCAACTCAGATATTCCTCTTGGATGGATTCCATAAACAATATGGAATGGACTCTGTCTTGTACTCTTGTTAGGTGAGTCATTATATGCATAATTAGCTTGTGCTAACACCTGATCCCACTACTTTGATTGTTCTACAATAAGCCTCCTTAAAATATTTCCTAAACTCCTGTTCACAACTTCAGTCTATTCATGAGTTTGTGGATGATAGGCAAAACTGAAACTTAATTTAGTTCCTAGCTTCTTCCATAGCATCCTCCAAAAATTTCCAACAAATTTGGAATCCCTCTCTGAGACAATACTTTTGGGCAACCCATGCAATCTTACAATCTCTTTAAAAAACAAGATAGTAATGTGAGAAGCATCACTAGTTTTATAACATGGAACAAAGTGTGCCATTTTTGAAAATCTTTCCACTACAACAAAAATTGAATCATTACCTCTTTGAGTCTTTGGTAGGCCCAAAACAAAATCCATACTTACCATATCCCAAGGCCTATCTGGAATTGGTAATGGGATATAAAAACCTGTGTTTTGGCTCCTTCTCTTTGCATATTGGTAGACTTTTCATGTTCTCACGTACTTCTGCACTTCAGATTTCATTTTCGGTCAGAAATAAAATTTGTTTAGTTGTTCAAAAGTCTTCTCTACACCAAAATGTCCTGCAAGTCCTCCACTATGTTTCTATTTGATTAAATTCTCCCTCATTGAATAGTTTGGTATGCACAACTAATTTTTCTTAGATAACAGCCCATCTTATAGGAAGTAATCCAACCATCTACTTCTACCCATCAAAACAGGATTTTTGTAGGCCTCAAATGCCTCCTCAAAATCTAAATTGGTCTCATATAATTCCTTAAGAAAATCAAAACCCAACACTTGGATTTGACTCTCTTGAAGCAATACATTTCTCCTACTTAAGGCATCTGCAACTTTATTTTCTTAGCCATTTATATGTTTCAAAACAAAATGGAAACATTGAAGATACTCTACCCATTTACCATGTTTCTGGCTGAGCTTTGGTTGCTACATTATAAACTGTAATGCATGGTTATATAAATAAAGAATAAATTCTTTTGACATTAAATAATGCCTCCATTTATTCAATGACTGCAGAAATGCGTAGAACTCCTTATCATAAGAAAAATACTTCCTATCTGAATCATTTAAATTTTTACAAAAATAGGCTACCGGCCTATCTTCCTGGCTTAAAACACGTCCAATTACTTCTTCATGGGCAGCACACTTCACTTGATAAGGTTTATTAAAATCTCGCATAGCCAAAATAGGCTTTTCAATGATTTTCTTCATTAATAGCTGAAATTTTTCTCTTCTTCAGTAGTCCACTTAAATGGCTATTTGTCCTTCTTTAGGGTCTCAATAATAGGTGCATTAATCTTACTCAAATTCTTAATGAATTTTCTATAAAAGCTAGCAAGACCATGAAAACTCCTTACCTCAAAAACACCCATGGGTGAAGGTCATTCTATGATTGCCTTGATCTTCTCTGGATCCATCTTCAGCCCTTCAGCAGAAATAACAAAACCCAAGTACACCAGCTCTTCTTTCATGAATGAACACTTCTTCAAATTCAATAGTAATTTTTCTTGCTTCAGCCTTTGTAAGACATAATTCAAATGCCTCAAGTGCGCCTCCTTAGATCTGTTGTAAACTAATATATCGTCTAGATATACTATTACAAACTTACCAATGAACTCTTTAAGAACTTCATTCATGAGCCTCGTAAATGTACTTGGTGCACTTGACAACCCAAAAGGCATTACTCTCCACTCATAAAATCCCTCATTTGTCTTAAAAGCAATTTTCCACTCATCCCCTTCTCTTATTTTTATCTGATGATACACACTTTTACGATCTAGTTTTGAAAAATACTTCGCTCCACTAAAGCAATCCACTAAATCTGCAATTCTAGGCAAAGAAAACCTGTACCTGATTTTGATTTTATTAATGGCTCTTGAATCTATACACATTTTCCAGCCTCCATATTTCTTTGGGCTCAGTACTGTTGGTACTCCACAAGGACTCAAGCTTTCTCTGATCAACCCTTTGTCAACCAATCCTTGCACCTGCTTCCTAACCTCTTCATTTTTTGTAGGAGTCATTCTGTAAGCTTCTTTGTTAGGTAGGCATGCTCCAAGAATCAAATATATATGATGGATAATTATTTTAATGGGTGGTAACTCATCTGGCAAATCATCAACAATAATATCAGAATATTTCTCCAACATTTCTTGAATTTCATTGGGTAATTTGAAAACTTTAGTAGACCAATCTTCTTTCTTGGTACATCTTCTTGCAGAGACAACAGCGTATGATTGACACCATCCTTTCCAAACTTGTAGGTGTTTCTTTTTCCATCATGCATGGCTCCTCTGTCATATTCCCAAGGTCTTCCAAGCAATATGTGACACACATCCATTGGAATCACATCACAAACCATTTTATCTTTATACTTGCCCACCAAAAATTCCACTTCACATCGTTCATTCACCAACAGTTGATGTCCCTTTTGCAACCATTACACCTTGTAAGGTGTTGGATGTTTCACTGTCTTCAGCTTCAATTTCTCCACCACCTCTGTAGAGATCAAATTATCGTTGCTGCCACTATCAATGATCATCTAGCAAAAAGTCCGTTGGACTTTACACACGTCCCTGAATAAAGTTTTCCTTTGTGATGGTTCAACCATCTCCTTTGTTGGCTTGAACAAAACTTTACTAACTATCGAAGATTCTCCTCTCTTTGGTATATTATCTTCTTCTGCTATTGCTACCATTTGTGCTTCTCCCTCAACTAGAGCAACAATTGCATTCCTCTTATTTGTTTCTGCATTCTCTAAGCACTCAAACACTCTGTGTCCCAGCTTGTTACATCTGTAACATCTTATTTCTCTACCCCTTCCTCTGCCTCCTCTTCCTCTAGAAAAACTCCCTTTGCCTCTTGCAACACCTTCTTTGGATGCATGTTGGGTTGAGCTATTGCTAGCTCCATATTTAGATGTTGTAGATCTCCCTCTACCACCTTGACTTCCCCTTCCTCGAAAAGTACCTCTCCCTTTGGCAGACTACTTCCTCATGAGCTTTTCTTTAGCTTTCAGTGTTATCTAATAAGCTTCTTCTACTCTTTTAGGAGACAGTAGACTTATCTTATCTTGAATGACCATCCTGAGACCATTCATATATATAACCACCTTCACATCTGTATTTTGGGCTTCTCCAGCTCTTATGCTTACCTTATAGAACTCCTCTATGTATTATTTTACTGTGAAAGATCTCTGTCTAAGATTTCGCATTTGTCTAAACAAATTTTCGTGATAATTACTTGGTAAAAACTTACCTCTTAGTTTTGTTACCATCCTATTCCAATTCTTCATTGGGTGCTTGCCAAGTCTCTTCCTTTCTGCCTGCACACCATCCCACCAAAGTGCTGCATGGCCTTTTATCTTGGTGACAACAAACTTCACTTTCTTCTCATCTTCCGTTTCTTCATAGTTGAAGAATTTCTCCATGCGATTAATCCAGTCTATCAATTATTTGAAATTCAGTCCTCCTTCATATATTGATACCTCGGTATTTGGCCTGGTTCTGGATCTCAACACTGACTGAAAGAACCTCATCTCATGAGTAATTTCTATAGCTTCCTCCTCTGTCACTTCAACCTCAGGTTCACTAATATCTCCATCATCTATGTTCCTGCCTATTGTTAATGAATCCAATCTAGCTTGCATCTGTTGCATAACTTCCATTAATTTAGCATTTGCAACAAGCCATCATCTTCCACCACGTCCTCATCCTCTTCCAAATCTAAAAGCCATAGTAACTTTCCTTATCTTGCTTCTGAGATTCAATCTAATGTCAAATTGGTACTCTGATACCACTAATGGTGGCCTGGGTACATGCGATATGGAAAACCTCTCAAATCTGGCTATAATTTCTTGAATTTTAGGCTGAATCTCCCTTTCTGCTTCTAATTTCGTATCAGTCATCTAACGATAAAACTGATAGCCATGTGATTTTTCCCCAATCAGCTTTATCTTGATTAACTATCAAACAAAGCCTTTGTTCCTATCAGAACTATAATTCTAAATGAATTACACAAAACGTTGTCGGTTCTCTTAAACTGAGAAATTGCGTTTTAACGCAAAATACAGAATTGGTGGCTTTTTTGTTCTAAGGGAACAAAATACACTATTGGTGCTTTTTAACACAGTTACGGTGGTTAAATAGTCTTGGTGTAACTCAACAGGAATTACACTATCAGTGATATATTTCAAGTCCTTGCATTAAATGCAAATAACACTATCGACACTTTTATAATTGCCCTTTCCACCCTTTTCCCAATCTAATAATCAGCAATCGCTATCGGTAAATTCCAAATCACCTATGATGGGTTCCTTTTGCCTCCATGTTTGTAATGTGATCATCCCTGTGGACCCAATGCCCCTTCCCGCCCTTCTCTATAATGTTTCAGTTCCAGAATGTCGGGGTTTCTTACTCACTAGTTTGAAACACTCTCTACTCCTCTTTCACTTCTCCGATGCGATATAGGTTCCGACTCGATATGGGTATGAACGAAATCTAGTAAATTTTTAGTTCCAGAACTAAGTTCCACTTAAGGAATTATCATGATTTCTCTATGTAAATAGAGTTTTCCACATAATTCTATAAAATAGCATGAGAAGCATATGTGCGCCGATTATGAACGGAAACTGATTCTAAAGGTTCAACCAAAACATCAATTGGAAAAATGAGGCTAATTCATTTATATTCAATCTCAGAATAAAACAATTGAGCTGATACACACATACATCTATAAGAAAATAGAGAACTATCAAATTAATTGCATAGAGAGAGGTTTTCTTAGTTGATACTACTTCTGACTGACTCTAACTTTGAGCCTCCCCTCATTTTATTTATAATCAATGGATAAAGACTTCTCGGCCATTACCCTTTACAAAAATATGCTTTTACATAGAGTGATTTAAATAATTCATGCATAAAAGTTATTATCACTTATCTATGAGTGAGTATTATAGAATGTTTTATTCCTAATTCTATCCTTGTCTTAAACTAGGAAAGCATGGAAACTGTTTGCTAAAGGACACCAATCCCTTGCCTGTAGATTTTTTTTGATTTTTGGAATATGTTTGAAGACTTTTTCCCTCTAAGTCACATGCTCTTGCATCATACAATTAGATTCAAATCAGCCTGGAATACCAAGATAAGACCACTTTCACTTGTCCTTGGGGTACCTTTGCATACTAGGTCCTTCCTTTTGGTTTTTGCAACACTCCAGCCACTTTTGAAAGAGCGGTATTGAGTATATTTTTTAAATTGGTTCATGACGCAGTAGAAATATACATGGATGATTTTACTCCATATGGCTCTGACTTTTAGGAAGCTTTATCTAACCTAGGAAAAGTCCTAGATAAGCGTATTGAGATGAACCTATCCCTTAGTCTGGAAAAATGTGAATTTTTTATGATTGAAGGGACCATGCTAGGTCATGTAATATCTCAACAAGGACTACAGGTCGACCCCAACAAAATTGCCATCAGCGAAAGGGTCCCACCTCCTCAAAAGGTGAGAGATGTTAGAAGCTTCCTAGGCTTAGCTAGATATTACATGAGATTTATTAAAGACTTCAACAAGTTAGCCTCTCCTTTGTTTGGCGTCCTAGGCAAAGATGTTGAGTTCATATGGTCGGAAAACTGTCAAGAAGCCCTAGATACCTTGAAGAGCAAGCTAGTGACTACCCCAATTCTCAGAGGCCCAAACTGGGCCCTACCCTTTCACATTCACACAGATGCCTCAAACAAAGAAATAGGAAAAATCTTAGGACAAACTGATGAAAGGTTACCTTATGCCATATACTTTATGACCAAAAGCTTGTCAAAGGCAGAGTTAAACTATACAATGACCGAGAAGGAACTCCTAGCTATCATGCATTCTTTAAACAAATTCAAACATTATGTCATAGGCTATCATATCTTTGTGCATACTAATCATGCTGCAATTAGATATTTAATGAAAAACCCAGATGTAAATGCTCACATTATTGTTTGGTTTCTTTTACTGCAGTAGTTTGGTCTGACCATTATTGATAAGCCTGGTACAGAGAATGTTGTTGCTGACTTTTTGTCTAGAGTAAATTTGTTTGTAGGTTAAGAAGGAATGGTGGATGACCAAATGCCAGATGAACACCTATTTTCTATATCAGTACTCTCTCTGTGGTTTGTTGATATAGAAAACTACATGGTTTCAACACAGTTCCCACCACACCTATCCTCAAAAGAGAAGAGCAAGATAGTAAGGACAAGTGCCCCTTTCACCTGGTTTGGAGACAATCTCTTCAAACTTGGCCTAGATCAGATCTTGGGAAGATGTGTCAGGGAGGAGGAAACCTTTGACATCCTCATGACCTATCACGATGGGCCTTGTGGAGGTCATTTTGTAGCAAAGATAGTTTCCTTCAGGATATTGCAAGCAGGCTACTACTGGCCCACTTTTCATCAGGATGTGAGGAGATACACGAGCCAGTGTGATCAGTGTCAGAGGATGGGGAAACCCACTCTAAAGGATGAAATTCCCATGCAACCTCAAGTGACCTTGGAGCCATTTGAGAAGTGGGGAATGGACTTTGTGGGGCCTATCAACCCCCCTTCAAAGTAGAAGCAGTACATCATTGTGTGCACCGACTACCTAACAAAGTGGGTGGAGACAAAAGCAATCAAAGCAGGGACAGAGGAAAAACTAGCTGAATTTTTGAGGGAAAACATATTCTACAAGTTTAGGTATCCAAGAGAGTTGGTCACAGACTAAGGCAGTCAGTTCACTTCCAACTTGATTGAAGACATGCTCACACATCATAAGATCAAGCACAGGACTTCCACCCCTTACCATCCACAAGCCAATGGGCAAGTGGAGGTCACTGATAGAACATTGGAAGGCATCCTAATCAAGGTAGTGAACAGCAGCATAAAATATTGGCCGGACAGATTAGTTGAGGCCACTTGGGCCTACAACACAACATGGAAGACCACCACCGAGTTCATACCCTATGCTTTGTTGTCAATAGAGTTTGAATTCAATACTATAAGGATGGCAGCTCAGCTAGACCTAGACCGCATCCATGCATAGAAGGAGAGATTACTTCAACTCAATCCATTGGATGAATATAGATTGCAAGCCCTTCTGCATACAGAGGTAGTTCAACTCTAGAGAAAGATATGGCATGACAGAAATATCAAGGAGAAGCAATTCCAAGAGGGAGATTGGTCACTCCTCTATTATTCAAGATACAAGGATTTCGAAGGTAAGTCGAGGACAAGATGGTTGGCACCCTACATTGTAGAGAAATGCAATGACAATGGTTCAGTTGTGATTAGAAGCATTGATGATGAAGCCATCCCCATGCTTATCAATGGACATTAGTTGAAAGTCTACAAGAACCCCCTCTCCAAGCGAGAGTTTATTGAAGACCTTAATAAAACAGTGATGGTAGTGGAGCATGTCTTAGCTTCCATGTCACTCACTCACTGAAGGAAAAGGATAAAAAACAAGCACTCGAGTGAAAACCTCCATGAGGAACTTGAATCCCATCATTTTGTTCAAAACCTCTTCTGAGGTGACCCAGTGATGTAAAAAAAAGGAAAAGAATAAGATCTCTAGGTGAAAACCTCCCTTGGAGGAACCCAAGGCAGGCAATTAACGTGAAAACCTCTCTGAGGCACCCTAGTTGTTTTCAAGAAAAAAAGAGAGAGAAAGAGAAAATGAATTTTTATTACATTGCAGGTTTGCAGGAGGACTACAGGGAGAAGAAGAAGGTGCCAAGAAGACCTTGATATTCATACCAAAATACATCTCATCTTCTCCACACCTTCCTCCATCATTTTTGGCATCTCTTTCCCCCACTGTACATCTTCTTACAAAACTATGTTTTGTACAGGAGGCTCCCGTAGGAATTACAAAGAGCCAAAAGTGTCTACAAGAGATAGTTCGAGGGACAAGAAAAGCTTCATGATGAACCTATAATCCCTCTTACCATCTTCAAACCTCCTTGCCATCATTTTCAAGCCTGCATCACACTCAAAGCATCATTATTATTTTTTCTTTCCTTTTCATGAGAAAACACAGAAAAACAGTTTTTTAGTTAAAAAAAAAAAAAACAAAAATGAAAGGAGGAAAAGGAACCATTAAATTTACCTGAAGATTACCTACTATCTCTCCATCATTCATCTCCACCTCTAGCATCATTCTCAAGCTCCAAGCACAGGGAAATAGCTAAAGCTTCCAGGGGAGAAGTAGCTACAAGAGGTCCTGTAGGAATTCCTATAGCAACTGATCCCATAGAAGTCCAGCACCAACAGCAAGGGACAACACATCTGAAGGTTGAAAAGGCACATGCAGCTTAGCTCCAACAAAAGAAGAACCTGAAAAAAAACACAACAACACATCAGCAAGTAGAGACAACATGCATGAGAGAAAATGAAGGCATGTAGGAAAGAAAGCCACAACACCTTACAGTCAATGGCAGCAAATACAGTTGGATTACATGTAAGTAGCTAAGTCACTCCTCTATCTGCATTTCTATAATTAGGAATCATATGAAGGCAATGAGATGGTTCAAATCAAAAGAGGAAAGGTGGCCGGTTAACTTGGCCACCTTCATTTAGTTGATTCCACTTAACCCAGACATCACCCACACATGCACATAGTCAACTCAAGCAAAAGATGCGAAGGATAGGTAATGGGAGGAAGAGTTAACTCCGATGCAATAATGAGGGGTTCATTATGAGGATTTCATGATGACCAAGCAGGTAGGGACTAGCGGTCCTAATCTGGGCAACGTACACCTTGCCAGCTCAACACTCATAACCGAAAACAACCATAAAATGCAATGGGCACTCCCCCCCCCACGCATTCTTACCACCTTTTCTTTAGTTTCTCCTTGTAACTCAGCCACACAATAGTCTTCTTATGCCCCCACAGCCTCATATCCACCATCCTCCGTTGATTTCCTCCATATTTTTTCTCTCAACATTCTCTACAGGAGCACCTATAGGAGGGACAGTGGGCCTCTACAGGAGGGGCAGTGAGTCACTTTAAAGGGAGGAAACATTATTTTTCACGTGAATTTCAGTCTGAAGAGGTAGGGTTCATGGATTCCCTCTATTGAATATTAAAATGTGAAAGGGTTGGTCTCAAATTGAAGATAAAATGAGTCTTTAAGAGGGTAGAAATACATCAAACAAAAATTCTATTTAAAAAAAAAAACACAGTCCCCTTTATTTTTCTATTTCACTCAAAATTCTTGTCTCCACCTCCATATCTAGTTTTTCAAAAGAAGTATAGGGAGTATGATAGGGGGTTTACGAGAAAAGATCCCACTAACTCGACTAGACTCCATGCACATCCTCAACTACTGGAAATATTTACAACGACAAACTGGATGAATTTCTTTAAGAAGTTTAGAGGGTTTGATGATGAAGTTACCCATGATTCCTCTGACTTCAACCGCGTAGGTCCGGTGAGTGGCCGAAACCATTTATCTTTGTAGGGGCCACCTGGGCACTGGCAAAGTAAAGGTAAAATTTTCCTACCTAGCCTTGGTAGTGATCTTAGTAGTTAAGTAGAGGGGCGTAGTTGGTTGTTCCTAGCCTGCATGCAAGAGGCTTTGGGGTAAAGCTTACAAAAGGTGCAAGCCCCATATAAAATGGCATCTTGAATGAGACATCCTTATTATACGACTGGCGAGCAGTGTTACCGCAACGTTCAAGCTCGTTAAAAAATAAACCCGCCACGAGGAGTTTTACCGCATAGTTCAAGCTCGTTAAAAAATAAACATAAGTCATGAAAAAATGTTTCCCTTAGAGTTTGAGCTCATTAAAAAAAGAACCGGTAAATAACCATTGTGAATTCCTTATCGCCGGCTTTTGAGCCTTGGTCGTGTTCTCATCATCACCTCCACTCCGTTTTTAGCCGATCATTCACCTCCATTTGATTGTTTTCCCTTCCGAGGAACATCTATGAAGAGTGATTCTATTAGCCATCCTTGTGACACTGTTGTGATTGGAAAATTCCAGACCTTACCTGGAATCAGCTACTGCCCGAAATCATCACTTGTTCCTTGAAAACGAGTGTACTTTAAGCTTCTTTCAACTGACTCGTAAAATATGAAAATATTGTCGAGCGATTAGCCTCTCTGGCTCGATAAAGCCATCGGAAGTGTTATCTCTCCTCTAGATTTTAATATTTTTGGACCTGAGGGATTATTACACAAAAAGATCAAGCGCTTGTCTTGTTTGACTCGTTAAAACTATCGAAAATTCATCCCTTTCATATTATTTTACGCTTTTTCGGAATTAAGGGATTATATGACAAAAAAAAATCTTTGGAGTCTCCTTTCTGTCCCTTTCAGACTCTCTAAAATTGAAAAGAAAGGATTTATCTTTGTCGTTAAACTTGTTAAAACCGAATAGCGACAAACTCGCCCAAATGGACAAGAACGACTTTCAGTCTCGCTAGGCTCACTAAAATATAGCCACAGGTTCGCCTAAAGGGCGGATTATAGAACAGGCATATGTTATCCTCCTCAAGCTTGACAAAAATAAAGAGGTACTAATCAGCTATGACTAGGAAAAATTGGGAATAAAACTTGAAAAAACTTTATTGGTAGCAAGTCGCTCTTGAAGATGACACTTTCCTTCAGCATCCAACCAGGGTTGGGTTGTTCTGTTCACTGGTAATCACCATTGGTCTGTCACACCATCCATCTTTGGGGTTAACGTTACCAATCCATTGTTAGTGTCACCGATATGTTCAAGAGAAGTCATTCAGACAATTCGCCTGTGTCTCACCCACTGCAATACATTCATGCTCCATTCTTTCATGACCGCCACCCTGAACCCTGTATCGTCAGATTATTTTCACCTCCTAAATCATTTTCTTCATTCCGTGTCATAGATGTGGGATTCATTAAGGCCCTCCTACAACATGTCACCTCTTTTCGATATCAGCTCACTATCCAAGAAGTTGACCTGGGGACAACCCTTTCAGTACTTTGAAGCTTGCATGCCTCAATGGCAAGTTTCTCACTTTCAGCGAGAGGTTTATATTAATGGCCTTCGACCGAGAGATTTTGCGTGGTGTTCGACGCCAAATCCTTTTTCACACCACGTGAATCGTACGGTAATACCCTGAGGGTCATTGTCATTATTGGTGATTCCTCTCGCGCTTGTTAACAACTTACATCATTGGCTGGTAATCAGGCGATGTCTTTCCATGTGCGATTCCAGAACAATTTTCACATGGATCAACTTGTACACCGAGTGAAGATTGAACGAGTTTTAAAGACCCCGGATCTAGTTTCATCCATCCCAGCTACAATATATTCAGGAATATAAAGACATCAAATGTACATCATTATCGAATAGATGATCATCCAAATCAAAGGATGATGAGTCTGAATCATCACTCTGCCACACAGACGATTGTCTGTCCTAAGTACATGAAAATGAATTTATAAAGTTGAGCATGGGAATGCCTGCCTCAGCTAGATCATGAAAAAATGTTGTAAAAATAATGTATTGTATTGTATCTTATTACAGGTAGCCTCCCAGCTCGAAAAAAATTTGGATCCTCATGGTAAAGCATTTCACCCGACATCAAAAAGATTAACGACCTCATGCTTTAGGGGGAAACTGTTATAGACATTTTTGGGCACTTCAATGCCAATCATAAATGTCCATAAACTGAGGGCTCCTAAGTCCCTAAAAGTGTTGCTTCACTGCCTAAAGGAATAAGGTCAGCTGATTACATCATCTCCCAGAAGTTCTCCACTGAAAACTGCTCAGAAATGGTCAAAACTAGACCATACTGAATACCCAGTGTAGAGGGTGCGATGCATATCACCTTCCTAGTGTAAAGGGTGTGATGAATACTAAATGGCCCCTATGTAGGGTGTGATGGTCGGTAATGGACAAATGGCAGGGAAAAATTGCGAGGTGGAAGATCCTGGAATCTTCCAGAAGCTTCCCCTCTGACACTTGCCTCTCTGTTTTCGACCACGGATGAGTAAGAGATCATCATTCTCCAAGTGGAATCAAGAACTATTAGAGAGGGGACACTAATCAAGACCCCAGAAGATGACTCACTCCCCTATAATCATCTATATATGGATCCCTCATCACAAAGATCCAGAGGTTGGAATCTTGTATCTTGTAGAGAAGTGTTGTTAGTTTTCTAGTGTAACCTCATAGTGTTGGTTGATCTAAGGTTTACTTTAGGTGAAAAAGAGCTTTCCTGCTGGATGATGATGCTGGGTCAAAACATATGGTTGTAATCCTCTTGTTTCTTTTGATCTTAATAAAGCTATTCAAGTTTTCCTCCATATTCTTGTATGTTTGCTTATATATGCATTTGTATGGTTAACACATATCTGGTCTTGTGTTATTTATGAATATAGATCTCTGTTCTTCGATAGTAGTATGTTGCTTTGATTCCATAGGTGCTCTTTGAAGCTGGGAAGACGAAGAAGAAGCGGTAAATATCTATCAGGAAGGAGAGGAATTAAACAAGGAAATCAAGCACAAGACTAAGGTTGGTCTCCTTTGTTCCACTCTTATCTGTTTTCATAAAGGAAAATGAATGTAGACTTTACTTGTTTGTTTCTAAGATAGCTACCAGTATTAGTGGGAATAGCAGCATCCGAGTGGACACTATTCCCGGTAACAAAATGGCAACTCCACTGGGGAGAGACTAGATTGTTTGTTAGCCTATATTTGTTTCTTTTATAAACTTATATCGGAGCCTGAAGCCATGCCAGCTAGCCTTCGAACTACATTTGTTATACAAATGCAAATTAGATCAACGTTGCTTCAGTCTATCTCTGGGTTTTTTTTATGAATTAAACAATCGATCTATAAACAGTCTAATTGCCCTAAGTGGTGGCTCTAGTAACCTCCTTATATCAACCCTTGTGATTTACATATACTGAACATCTCTTACTCGGCCTAAATCCTTGAACTGAATTGTAAATTGTGAGTAAAAACTCATTTAAAGTCTCGCACTGGTATGATCGCACCCTACCTTCAAGGTAGTCTATATGCATCGCACTTCTCGAGTGCAGTAGGTGCTCTCCATACTGAATTCACTGTGTGATAGGTGCGATGGTCAAGGAAGGCTAACTTTACCTTCAGACTTTTGTTTTTTCCTCACTATTTTGAGTCCTATTCAGGATTTTTGTTGTCTGTGGTCAGTGTATCTCTATGAAAACCCCCTTCTCTTACATTATTCCACCTCTATAGTGCAAAGAACTATAAGTGTTTTTATGTATTGTGCGCCATTTTTAGTTCTCTTTTGCAAAAAAGTAGCATAGTCGAACTGTCGTTTCTAAATATGAAAGTGTCGTAGTGGTCGTTTTTAGTCATAGAAGTCAATCCATTTGTTCTTGATAGTCGATTATATAGCTACTATTTTAAATGATTTGAATTAGTAGTTTTTAAAGTGTTGAAAAGCAATTTTCATTTCGAAATTACAAAATGTCTCTCTTACCTTCACTTCATTTTGAAAAGAAATTTGTTGAGTATTGTCGCTTTGAAAATAATTTAGATTTGCACATAGCTTCCTTATCATCATTCATACATTAAGAAGGCTGAAAACAAATACATGCATGTGCATTTGCATTTAGACTACTTGGATTGATTTAGGACAGTGCATTTAGTGTGTGCTCTGTGCTCTTTGTTGAAAGATTCTCAACTTTCTTTCTTTAGTAGGATTTTCATTGCCAAAAGAAGATTAAACATTTCTTTATCATTTTAGACTGCATTTTAGGAATTGTATACACATCACGTGGTGAACCTGAAAGGAAAATTTTTAAGCAAGATCAACTTAAAATAAATTTAATGAATCTAACAACGCTTTGGAACCTAACGCAAAACATCTAGAGGTCTAGGCTAGAGACGTATTCCAGCGTCGTAAAACCTGGTAACTATTGTTTTCATTGTTGCTTGGGTGATTCCTCCACTCTGAGATGGGAAGTGCGAGTACGGACTTGTGCTCCCACGTACTGTCGAGTATATATTGGGATACCATAATAGGATGTATCCTTTATCCTTAGAAAACCATGTCTGCCACCCTATCGATTGCAATGCACTGAATAGAACATTCGGGAAGATTGATTGTCGTACTGTAAAAAGTATTCTGCAGTTTTCTGATTCTTTTGGTAATCCCCTCTGCCTAGATTTCTAGAGAAGTCTATTTTGCTCCTTTTCAGACTCCTTAAAACAAAAGGTCCATCTAAGCACTTGTCACTTCAGGCTCACTAAAAATAGAAGGCGACTAGAGTCATATTTTGTTTTCTCTCAACTCTTTAAAATTGAAAAAACAAGTTGTGTCAAAGTATCTAAAATTTATTTTAATTGGAATAACATCACAAATTCCCTCGTTGGTCTTTAGGTTGAGAAAAATGGAGTCTACCAACCAAGGATTTCCCCTTGGAGGAAATCCTAATCCCTTCTCCTCTTGGGGAGATGTTGGTGCACCCCATATGGCCACATTATCACTTCCAGGATTGACGATTAGTTTGCCTATCTGGCTTTTCTCTACCTTTGTCATTCAGAATACCATAATTCCTTAACAGTCAAGTCAGCAACTAGATGATACTAGAGTTGCCCACCAACCTTCTACTTTGTCTGATTCTCCCTCTCCTCCTTCCTCTTCACTTGGTAAAGCTGGTAAAGCTAAAAATCGAGTAACTGAGAAGAAGAAGAAGTAGAAAGAGAAAAAGGAAAAGAAGGAAAAGGAACCAAAATCGAAAGGGGGAAACCAAGCGTCATCTAGCAAAAATCCTCACACTCCACCATATAAACCTAAATCTCCATGCGTCATTTGCAATGGAGACCACTATCACCGGGATTGTCACTGCATCCCTCAGATCTTAAGGGATTGGTCTCCTCGTTCGAACAATCTAGTGTCGTCAACCTCTGATGATCATGTTGAATGCACACCATCAACCAGTGAAAGTGAAGTATCTGAATAGAAAAGGAATCCATGATTTCCTTGTAAATTGTGTGAAGGAAATCATGCCATCCACCATTGTCCTTTCCTTGATGAAGATAAAAGAGTTTTGGATGACTGTCCTGCTTCAGCGCTATGGCTCCCTCCTGGATATTAAAAAATCTTGCCAAGTCCACCACTGGTTGAAAATCTAGCTGGCCCATCATTGTGGTCAGCCAAAACATCTATCATTGAAAATGAACCCTCTGAAACCATACCAGATGAAAGTCAAAAGGTCGAGACGGCATTTGACCCGGTCTTGCCTTCAGAGTGTTCATCTTCGAATGATACCATCACTGAAGAGAAAGAGAACGACACCGTTCAAATTCTTTTCATAAACATAGACTTCGATGAACGTGGGGCCATTCCACCTGTTCCTTTATCACAGGAAGGAAGTTCATCAAACTCATATCCGACCATCTATTCAGTCCCACCTCCAAGCAACCTAGTTGTTTCCTTTGACTGGAATCTACTAAGCAGACCCTGTTTACCAGCTAGTGTACCATTTTGAATCATTGTACAAGCCTACAAAATGGTCATGGCTGGTACCAGCATCGATGAAGGGGCTTCTGTGAGTATCCTTTCCTCAACTGCTTGGAAAGAGCTTGGTTTTCCATCACTTTTGCCTGAAATGAGAAATATGACAGGCTTTGACAAAGGAACCAGTCGACCATTAGGGATCCTTCAAAATGTGCCCATTACCTTGAGAAGGAAAACAGTTCGCATGAATGTGATGATAGTTCAAGGACCCTTGGATTATAATCTACTACCTGGACGCGGCTATATTTATTGCATGGGAGCGATCATCTCCTCACTCTTTAGAGTAATGTGTTTTCTGCACGAAGGAAGAATGGTTAAGCTCGTAGACAAAATGTTATTCCCCGGTTCACACATTGCAAATAGTCAAATGCCATCCCTAAATGGTCTTTTCATGCAACGAATGTCTCATCGATCTCCAGTCCATCCACCTGATGAGTGCGAGTGATTCAGGAGGATGTGACTAAAACCTAGGGGGCATGTACCCTGGTCTGTTCCGGCAGGAAGTCCTTGGGTATAGAGTAGGTTTCTGTGGAGGATATATGACTAGTGTGACACACCCGTCGTCACAGGAAAATGGGATTAGGCTGGAATAAGATACCTTCGTTAAAGTTATGTGAGTAAAAGCATCTCCACCACTCACCTTTGTCTATTTCAGTAGACATCGCCAAGGAAGCATTTTATTTGCTACGTGGATGGAACTTTCATGGGAACCTGCAAATTTTTCACTATACCTGGGGGCATGCAAACCTCTTGTAAGCAAGTGAGAAATGACCAACTAATGTTAGCTCTATGATTCTGCTGACTTCAATCGGATGGGTCAGGTGAGTGGCCGAAACCATTCATCTTTGCATTGGCCACCTGGGTACCGACAAAGTAAAGCTAAAAATTTCCTACCTAGCCTTGGTAGTGATCTTAGCAGTTAAGTAGAGGGGCGTAGTTGGTTGTTCCTAGCTTGCATGCAAGAGGCTCCAGGGCAAAGCTTAAAAAAGGTGCAAGCCCCATAAAAAATGGCATCTTGAATGAAACATCCTTATTATACGACTGGCGAGCAGCGTTATCGTAAGGTTCAAGCTCGTTAAAAAATAAACATAAGTCATGAGAAAATGTTTCAACCAGAGTTTAAGCTCATTAAAAAATGAACTGGTAAATAACCATTGTGAATGCCTTCTCGCGAGCGTTTGAGCCTTGGTCATGTTCTCATCATCACCTCCACTCTATTTTTAGCCGATCATTCACCTCCATTTGATTGTTTTCCCTTTCGAGGAACATTTCCGAAGATTGATACCATTAGCCATTCTTGTGACATTACCGTGATTGGAAAATTCTAAACCTTACCTGGAATCAACTGCTACCCGAAATGATCACTTATTCCTCGAACACGAGTCTCCTTTAAGCTCTTTTCAACTTACTCGTAAAATATGAAAAGATTGCCAAGTGATTAGCCTCTCCAGCTCGATAAAGCCATTGGAAGTGCTATTCCTCCTCTAGATTTTAATCTTTTTGGACCTAAGGGATTATTACACAAAAATATCGAGCGCTTGTCTTGTTCAGCTTGTTAAAACTATTGAAAGTTCATCCCTTTCATATTATTTTACGCTTTTTCGAACTTAAGGGATTATATGGAGAAAATGAATCTTTGGAGTCTCCTTTCCATCCCTTTCAGACTCTCTAAAATTGAAAATGACGAAGTTATCTTTGTCATTAAACTCGTTAAAACTGAATAGTGAAAAACTCGCCCAAATGGACAAGAACGAGTTTCACTGTCACTACGCTTGCTAAAATATAATGACAGGTTCACCCGAAGGGCGGACTATAGAACAAGCATATGTTATCCTCCTTAAGCTTGATAAAAATAAAGAGGTACTAGTCAGCAACGACTGGGGAAAATTGGGAAGAAAACTTGAAAAAACTTTACTGGTCGCAAGTCGATCTTGAACATGACACTTTCCTTCCGCATCCAAGCTGGGTTGGCTTGTTCCATTCACTGGTCATCACCACTGGTCCGTCACACCATCCATCTTTGGGGTTAACGCTACCAATCCACTGTCAGTGTCGCCAATATGTCCAAGAGAAGTCATTATGACAATTCGCCTGTGTCTCACCCACTACAATACATTCATGCTCCATTATTTCATGACTGCCAACCTGAACCCTGTATCGTCAGATTGTTTTCACCTCCAAAAACATTTGCTTCGTTCTGTGTCGTATATGTCAGATTCATTAAGGCCCTCCTATGAAAGGTCACTTCTTTTCGACATTAGCTCATTATCCAAGAAGTTGACCTAGGCATAACCCTTTCAATACTTTGAAGCTTGCATGCCTCAATGGCATGTTTCTCACTTTTGACGACAGGTTTACATTAATGGCCTTCGACCGAGAGATTTTTCTTGGTGTTTGAGGCCAAATCATTTTTGACACCACGTGAATTGTACTGTAGTAACTTGAGGGTCATTGTCATTATTGGTGATTCCTCTTGCGCCTGTTAACAACTTACAACATTGGATGGTAATCAGGTGATGTCTTTCCATGTTCGACTCCAGAACATTTTGCGCATGGATCGACTTGTACTCCGAGTGAAGATGGAACGCGTTTTGAAGAGACATCAAATGTACATCATTGCCGAACAGATGATCATCCAAATCAAAGGATGATGAGTCTGAATCATCAGTCTGCCACACAGATGATTGTCTGTCCTATGTACATGAAAATGAATTTATAAGGCTGAGCATGGGAATGCCCGCCTCAGCTAGATCATGAAAAAATGTTGTAAAAATAGTGTATTGTATTATATCTTATTACAGGTCACCTCCCAGCTCGAAAAAAATTCAGATCCTTATGGTAAAGCATTTCACCCAACATAAAAAAGATTAACAACCTCATGCTTTAGGGGGCAACTGTTATAGACATTTTTGGGAACTTCAACCCCAATCATAAATTTCCATAAACTAAGGGCTCCTAAGTCCCTAAAAGTGTTTCTTCACTACCTAAAGGAACAAGGTTAGCTGATTACATCATCTCCCAAAAGTTCTCCACTAAAAACTGCTCAGAAGTGGTCAATACTAGACCATATTGAATACCCAGTGCAGAGGATGCAATGCATATCACCTTCCCAATGTAAAGGGTGTGATGCATACTAAATGGCCCCTCTGTAGGGTGAGATGGTTGGGAATCGACAAATGGCAGGGACAAATTGTGAGGTGGAAGATCATGGAATCTTCCAGAAGCTTCCCCTCTAACACTTGCCTCTCTATTTTCGACCAGGGATGACTAAGAGATCATCATTCTCCAAGTGGAATCAGGAAATATCGAAGAGAGGACACTAATCAAGACGCAAAAAGATGACTCACCCCCCTACAATCATCTATATATGGATCCCTCATCACAAAGATTCAAAGGCTGGAATCTTGTACCTTGTAGAGAGCTGTTGTTGGTTTTCTTGTGTAACTTCATAATGTTGGGTGATCTAAGCTTTACTTGAGGTGAAGAAGGGCTTTCTTCCTGGAGGATGATGTTGGGTGAGAACATATGGTTGTAATCCTCTTGCTACTTTTTATCTTAATAAAACTATTCAAGTTTTCCTCCATATTCTTGTATGTTTGCTTATATATGCATTTGTATGGTTAACACATATCTGGTCCTATGTTATTTATGAATATAGATATCTATTCTTCGATATTAGTATGTTGCTTTGATTCCACAGGTGCTCTTTGAAGCTGGGCAGACGAAGAAGAAGCGGCAAAGACCTATCAAGAATGAGATTAATCAAACAAGGAAATCAAGCGCAAGAATAAGGTTGGTCTCCTTCGTTCCACTCTTATCTATTTTCATAAAGGAAAATGAAAGTAGAATTTACTTGTTTTCTTCTAAAATAGCTACCAGTCTTAGTGGGAATAGCAGCATCCGAGTGGACACTATTCCCGGTAACAATATGGCATGGGTACCCCAGGACATCGAAAGGTCATTATTCCTTACTTTCTCCTTCAATCCCTCATTGACTCCAGCAACAAGGTACAAGAAGGAAACTCACCATAGCTAGCTCACCATGGCCTAATCAATATCCTAGTAGAAGAAGCCCTCCATACCATTACAATTCCTATAACATGGGATGTTTTCAGAAATATGACAGCCGAGGATGGCATTAAGGCATTAACCTATGATGTCATTCTTGGTGTCAATGAGGAGAGAGAACGACAGGGAGGAGAAGATGAAGCTAGTGGTGACATAGCAGAGCAAGAGAGGAAGGATGAAAGAAAAGAAATAGAGGAGGGGAGAGTTGAAGAGACACAACAGGAGCTAGAAAAAGAGATAGAGCAGGAGGAGGAAAAAGAAATAGAAGAGGGAGAAAGGGAAGCAGAGAAGAGTCCCCTAAAACTTTGGAAAGAGTAGTAGCAGCTATCCTCACTACCCTTAGTACACCAGTCAAGAAGAAGCAAAAGAGGAAAAGAAAAACCTCCATGTATTTCAGGGCAAGGAAGAGTACCCGAATGAAAACAGGTAAACCTCAACCCTCATCAAAGGCTCCCATTAACATTGAAGATTCACCATCTTCTAAGGTGAAAGAATATCCTTCCAAGAATACCATTCCCCCATGAGGATGAAGGAGGCATCCAAAATAGTGCCAATGTAGAAGCGCTCCATGCAAAGGATGAAGGTCAACTAGATTGGCCTCAAACTGAGTCCTCCACTCATATTAGGCATCCTAGAAGGCAGAAGAGAAGAAGAAGAGAAGGAGTAGTGGAAGGAGATAGACAGAAAGGTAGGATTTTATGGAGAACACGAGAAGCCCACATCAAAATCCTAGAATGCTAGGGAGGCCACCAGGGCCATGAAAGACCAAGAGATTGACTAGGTTGCCCAGAGGATGAGTAACACCTTTAGTAGGGGGGTGATGATGAGCCTCATAAATGGGTAATTATATGGGCTCATTTTACCACCTAACCTAGTCAAATCAAACATTATCTTAACTTACTATATGATTTTCTGATTATATTTATGATTATAGGGTGAGTTGAGTTAGTTATTATGCCATGTGGTCTAACACATATTTAATGCAGATTATTGATGGATTTCGAGGTCAAAGTCAAGTATCTAGTGGTAAAATTGTAGAAATAACTCAAATTAGACATAGGAGAGGACTTATAGGAGGGAATCCCCCTCATTTATTGCTCCTCACTTGGAATTCCCCTTCATTCAGCTCGGAGTACAACCAATTGAATCTGCACTAGAAGGCAGTCGAGCAAGTGGAAGATGATTGATAGTTATCTCAGGTTTTGGGAGCCAAGCCTCATTTATTTTAAGGAAGTTGTTGGTAGCTCCATATGTATAATTAGAGAGGCCTAGGGCCTAACTAGGGTTGAGTTTTTCCCTAGTGTAAACTCTGCTCAAATCTCAAGCTTACTATTTTATGACAATTTATGTAATCTTGCTATTTTTTTATAATAAAGATGGAATCCTTTTTGAGCTAGAACTAAGTTACCTTAGAGGGCTGAAGTGCTTGGGTTAGGGCCCAATCCAAGCAGCCAAGCTTCTCTTTACTTGTATTTGTATGCTTTACTTCATTTTGTAGATTAGTTTGTTGTTAGATGTATTTCTCTTATGGTTAGGAATAGGTTTCTTTTGATGATTTAGTAGCTTGCTTCCATTTGTGTTTTATATAGTAGGTTAAGAAATGATAAGAGAAGATTCAAAAGGCTAGCAATAGTGCCTTGGCCTCTCTTCCTCCCTCTAGGACCATTATTTGAGGCAAAATCTCTCTTGTTGCCCCGAAAACACAGATTTTCCTCATTCCTAGGACTTCTAGTCTTTGCAGCTCTCTAGTAGGTTGATAGTCCAGTTTTGCTTTGCTTTATATCTTCTCTATCATGTTCACTTCCTAATTTGCAATAGTCCTCTTGCATGCTTTCCTTTCTTGCAACATTGCCTATTATTTCCTTCTATATATCATAGTTTAGGCCATTTTAATGCAAAACTCTAGTTTTCCTAGGTTGCACTCATTTCATTGGTTGCTTGATTTTATTTGTTGACTGTCAATTTCTATGTAGCAGATCTCTTCCGAAAGTAGGCCAACTTACTAGAAATCACACCCTCCATCTGATCCATGCCCTATAGGTCTCCCAAACCTCACCTCAAATTTGCCCTAGTTTCCTTCATTTTTCATAGAACTTCTTCCTCTCTCCTTGAGCAAACGTAATTATCTTTCTCTCTCCTAGTGATTCATGGTAGACCCTAGGTTTCCTAACACCTCATTCCAACTTTCATCCACCTTTTCCACCCATTCTCATACGCTCAAAATAGCGAAAATTTCTCTCGGCCTCCTGCTGTAGGCCTCTTGTAGTTTCCTTGTTTTCCTCCTGTAGATTTCCTGTGTCCTCCTATAGTTTTTTCTGTAGGATTTCTTTCGAAGGTCGAGTGTGGGAAAAGCCTCTAGAAGGCCACTTAAGACGTCCTAGGACCCATAAGCACCATTCTACGTCCTCCTAAGCTCCAAAACTGCCATCTAACGCCACCACACTCACACTCACAATAAATTAGATGCATGTTGAACTCACATAAGAACACTTAAAATCCAAAAATATGTTTGTTTTCTTATTTACTTCTATAAATAGCATGGTTAGATGTTGTTTATTTCCTTGAGTAAGTAATGGCATTTCTTTCATGGTTTTCATAGTGTTTTTGGCAAAAGTAGAATTATCTTGTTAATTAGGGTTTAGTAGGTTTTTCTTTACATACCAATCTTTCTCCTTTCTATAGTTAGAATAGCATCTATAGAGCAACATTTATTTCATTTCATCACACATAGAGCTTCTTCTGAAATCTATAGAAGTTGGCTTGAGCTCCTAGTGATCTCGCGCCGGCTGACCAAGTGACAACCCACATCGAGAACTAGTACTTGTGCATATAGCACCGACGCTTCCATGTTTGTTACGAACTACCGGGTTGATAAAAGTAAAGTTGGTAGCCGAGGAGTTGTAGCATTCTTGCTGCAAGAATGGTGCTCACTATAAATCGCCACATCCATAAAGCATCTATGAGGATTTCTCAAGTCGACAGTGTATTATCACAAGTTTGTTAAGAATTATGGGAGAATAGCAACACCTCTAACAACATTATTGAAGAAAGATGAATTTTCATGGACTCTAGAAGCAAAAAAGGCCTTTGAATATTTTAAAGAGGAAATGTGCCAAGCACTAGTCTTAGCTACATCGGACTTCACAAAAACCCTTATTGTGGAATGTGATGCCTTAAGAAATGGAATTGGTGCTATTTTAACACAAGAAGAAAGACCCATTACTTTTGAAAGTCATCCAATCAAAGGAAAGTATTTACATAATGCTATTTACAAGAAGGAAATGTCGGCAATAGTACATTCACTTAAGAAATGGTGACCCTAGATAATGGGAAGACACTTCAATGTAAAAGTAGATCATGATAGTCTTAAATACTTTTTAGAACAAAAATTATCTTTAGAAGAGGAGAAGAAATTGGCCACGAAGATGTTGGGTTATGACTTTGAAATCACCTACAAAAAAGGGAACAAAAATGTTGTGGAAAATGCACTCTCAAGGAAGGATGAGGATGTCGAAGCATTTCTTTGCGCCATTTCTATTATCCAACCAAATTAGATAAATGAAGCAAGGGATGAATGGAAGAATGATGAGGAAATGTGGGCACTCATTCAAAAGATACAATAAGATCCCAGTACATCAGATACATTTAGCTGGAAAAATGATCCAGATTTAAATAGGGACGAAACAAATTACAGAGATAACCATAAACACAAAGATGCAATGAAAATAATGCTTCATTTCATTAATGTAAAATACTGAAATATGCTTACAAACAGAAATGGAAATAAACTAGCTAGGGCGATGGTAGCTTATCTTTGAGAAGAGATGTCGTAGCTACATGCCTCTGAACTATTGAAAAACAATGGAAAACCCTCAACATCCAAAAACCTAAACCTAGAAAATGAAATGCCAAATTGTGGACCTCGTTTGGGTAGATTGGTACACCAACCTCCTGGGGTCGTAAATTTGCATACGATCTCCATTTGATCTGCACAATATCTTGCTAGAAATATCTATCTGAGAGCAACTTTAGGAAGGGAAACAGTAGTCCATGGACCCATATTTCTATGAGGTTTCCCAAAAAATCTCATTTGGGGCCTCAAAATAGCTCTAGTAGTTCACGACCTAAAAAACGCCTGAAAATAGTAAACAATGTTACAATTAAGGAAAATGAAAAGTTGAAAGAAATAATGGTGGGGGTCCAAGTGGACTTGGCCACTAGCCATCAATATCCACCTGGATCATTCATCCCCCCTTAGGAACCAGTGGTCCCCAT
The DNA here is from genome assembly GCA_000404065.3 of Pinus taeda. Classification (NCBI taxonomy): domain Eukaryota; kingdom Viridiplantae; phylum Streptophyta; class Pinopsida; order Pinales; family Pinaceae; genus Pinus; species Pinus taeda. The sequence continues at coordinate 41,074 of APFE030409514.1, read as the reverse complement.
TGCGTTGAGTTCCTCCATGAGATGAGGAAACTTCTGGTGAACTTGGTCCCTAGTGAGCCACTTGCCCTGGTGAAGGAGTTGGCTTGCTTTGGCAGCTCAATACAGTTGGATATTCTGCTGGTGAGTGTGCTTGATATGTGTGTCCATGATCATATCAGTTGCAACTTGTTCTATGTAATCTGGATTTAACTCTATGGTTGTCAACTATTTTGCAATGTCGGATGTGTTTAGTAATGATGGAAAGTATGCCTGAAGGCAGTCCACATTGAACACTGGGTGCAGGCCAAGGAATGGGGGAATGTTGAGCTCAAATGCATTGTCTCCCACAACCTTGGTAATAGTGGAAGGACCATATCAGAGTGGTTTGAGTTTCTGAGAGGATCTAGTAAGGTGTTCCTTTTGCAAATGCAACTAGACTTTGTCGCAGACCTAAAACTTGTGTGCCACTCGATGTTGATCATGTCGTTGCTTGTACTTGGCATTTTATTTCTCCAAAAAATAATGGGCGTATTGGAAAATATGTTGGATGTGCTGAATGAAGCTATTTTTCTTATCTATATTGGATTGGACATGAGCTAAATCTGCGTGAGTAGCTACAAATGGCATGGCCACATCAATTGGACATAGTGGCTAGAATCCCAAGCCCACCTAAAAAGGGTTGTGGCCAGTTGAGCTGTGGAGAGCCCGATTGTAGCTATGCTGAACATAGGGGAGGCTCTTATCACATGTGCATGGATGCTTTGAGTTGTACATGCACAAAATGTGTATGATCATCCTATTGACAACATTTTTCTGGCCATCAGTTTGAGGATGGAAGGCTGTCGACTTAGTGATTTTGGTTTCCAACATTGACCAGAGATTGGACCAAAATGTACTGAGGAACCTATTGTCCCAATCTGAGATGAGAGACTATTGGATCCCAAAGTGTACCCACACTTGTTCAAAGAAGAGTTTAGCAGTGGCTTCTGTTGTGATATTCTTCTTGTAGGCTGCCATAATGGCCATCTTTCACAACATGTCGACGAGAACCAAAACATAGTCCTTTCCATGATTACTTGAAGGAAGGCCTGACATGTAATCCATGTATATGGATTTGCAAGGTCGAATCAGGGTAGGAAACAGGGTATAAAGGCCTTGCTTCTTAATTTTCAGTTTGGTAGTGGTGTAGGCATTGCATGATCTAATGTACTTCCTGACATCCTATCAAAGATTCGGCCAATAAAAATGCTTCTGTAGTACTACCACCATTTTCTCGACCGTGAAATGCCTAGCAGCCCGACTCTGGTGTGCTTCCCAAATCATCTTGGCAAGCTCGCTTGAAGGAACACAGAGGTGTCCCATGTCGCAAAATAGGGCATCTTGGACGTGAAAATATGGATCATGCTAACCCTCCAAGAGTGTCTAGTATGTATGGCCAAATTCTGGGTCGCTTTTGTAGAGAAGTGGCCAATCAGAAGTCTTGTGCCCATAAGAGTTGAGCACAGTGGTTAATGCCATGATCGATGGTCGACTAAGGAAATCTACAACATTATTGGTGATGCCCTTCTTATACTTCATATTCAAATGGAGTTGTTGTAGGTATGTGGAACACTTCTGGTGGCAATCTTTCTGCAATTTCCCTTGGGTTTGTATGAACAGCAGGGTCGGCAGTCTGTGTGGATGACTATTTCCTTCAATAAAATGTAATGCTTCCATTGTCAATAGGCCTAAAAAATGGAATACATATCTTTCTCATAAGAGGGATACTTCCATATTGTGTCTGAAAGTGTCTCACTATGATATGCCACTTGATGCCTATGTTGAGTAAGGACTACCCCAATAGCATAGCCAAAGGCATCTGTCTCAACCTGAAATAGTTGTTACAATTCTGGTAATGTGAGCACAGGTGCTGAGAAAAGGTGATATTTCAGCTCTATGAATGCCTTCTATTGAGATTCAGATCAAAAGAATTTTTCTTTTGCTCCTCCCTTGGTGACGTGACTCAAGGGCCAAGTGATATAATGAAATCCCAACATGAACTTGTGGTAGACATTGGCAAGACCTAGAAATCTATGGATCTCTATTAGAATGGTTGGAGATGGCCCATCCCGAACGACTTGGACCTTGGCTAGATCCACATGTACCCCTTTTTCATTAATAATGTATCCCAGATACTGAACATGGCTCATGCCAAAAGTGCATTTCTCCAAATTGGCACATAACTTGTGTTGCTGTAGAGTTTGGAGAACCTGTCGGATGTGGTGGAGGTGCTCTTCCCAACTCTAGTTGAAGGTTAGGATATCATCCAAGTATACTAGTACAAATGAGCTAGTGAATGGCTGCTGGATGTCATCCATTAGCCTCATGAAGGTTGCAAGAGCAAGGCATAACCAACCATTTGAAAAGATCCTCCTTGGCTTTGAAGGTAGTCTTCCACACATCGGAGGGTCCAATTGGTATTTGGTGATATCTTGACTTGAAATCGATCTTGATGAAATATTTTTCCCCCTTCATTTGGTCCAGGAGGTCATCAATCCATGGGATCGGGTACCTATTATGGAGAGTGATCTTGTTCAGTAGCTGATAGTGAATACAAAGTCTCCATTTCCCATCCTTCTTCTGTACCAACATGATCAAGCTCCCATAGGGTGATGAACTCGAACGGATGTGACCTTTCTATAGTAGCTCTTGAATTTGCCTCTTGGTTTAATTTAACTCTACAATGGAGCACCGATAGATTGGCCCATTGGGTAGCGGTGCACCTAGGGTTAAATCGATGGAGTGCTTGACCTAAAAGTGCAGAGGAGCCTTGCAGGGGAGGTGAAAATGTCCTCATACTCCTTCACAGCCTTGTCATCCTATAGTTTTCATGAGGAGGGGCCCTGTCTAGAGGTCGTGGACATCTTCTTCTTCTTTCCTTAATGATGTATCATCAGGAAAACAAATTTCCCGATTTTGGAAATAATCTTACTGCAGTGTTTTGTAATAACCAAAGAGATGGAGGTAGGCGGTGCTACCACCTGTATCTTGTACAACTTGTTTCCCAAAGTAACAATAACAGCACAGGGCCTTGATTCATACATAGCATGTTGCTTCCACAAGTATGGTTCTCTTAATAATACATCACAAAGTTCAAGGGGAGCGATGTCACACAATACCTCATCTGTGAAGGGCTTGATGTTGTGTGGAAGGCAACACTACTAGCTCACGCGAGGATCCCATCCTTGGTGAAGCCACCCAATGGTGTATAGTTGTGGATGTGCTATGGTTGGTAAGCTTAGCCGCTTCACGACCTCTGCCTAAATGAGGTTCCTTTAGCTCTCACTATCGACAATGAACTATAGTGAGGAGTCCTCTACCCACATCTACGAGTTGCAGAGACACTCCTCCGCCTCTCGATCCTCGGGTCCCTCCTGTATCTTCGTGGTGGCAATAGTGGCATTGGGATCTGCATCAATAATATGCTTCCCTTTGTCATTCCCCTTGCCAGTTTTTGACTCAGAGGTTGAACATGCATCTGATTCTGAAACCTTTAGCTTAGCCACTAGTGACTGCTTGGCCCGACATTCACTTGTGTTGTGAGTGGAGGTCTTATGGAACCCACACCACTTTCTCGTGTCCTTTTTCAGCTTCGTGGTGTTGTTCTTTGCATGTAGCTTTAGCGGATTGTGTTGGGCCACCCTGTCTTTGCTTTGTCCTTTGTTTTGCAGTTTGGGGACACCTTTCCCTTTCTTTGGATTCACCAATCTAAAGTCTCACTTCTTCTGTTTAAACTTTTTGTTCAACCTTGATGGCGTATTGGTATGCAGTGCAGAGCAAGGAGATGTCCATGAATTCTATTTCTTCTTGGATGTATTTGTTCAGGTAGCTAGGGTATTTGAGTACCAAATGCTACTCTAAATCCTTGATAGCTGCCTTTGTGTGAAGGGTATGGAAAATATTGGTAAACTCCAACACGTCTTTGTCCCTTCCCTGCCGCAGCATGGTACATTTCATGTATTGATCCTCATAGCTTTCAACAGGGTAGTACTGCTCCTTGATGGCATCCCGGAATGAATTCTAGGTGGGTGTGGCTAAAAATAGTGAGCTTGTTTCATCCTTCTACTCCCAGTAGGTTTCCCAAGAGTCCTTGACATGGGGGGCTGCTTTAAGAAGAGTGAAAATAATATTTTTCCAACTGGAAAAACCATGAACAAAAAAATAACCCGCTAGCAGATTTAACCATTTATTAATGGAATCTGCATCTTTTTGACCCTTTAATATGGGGATTCCAAAATTAGCTTGTACCTTAAATGGTGTGGTGTTTCCAAAGTAGCTGGAAGCGGATGCGTCATCCTTGGGTCGTCTCTGAAGGATCTGGGCAAATTTGTCCATCATCACATTCCTTTATCACTCGAGAGCTTCTTCGAGCAAGATTTTGAGAGTATCTCCTGCCCCCCCATCTTTATTTTCATCGGCCATAGGAGGCCATTGGGATTTGCAAGGTTGTTCTTGCAAAGGTTCGACTAGTTCAAGCCCTAAGTCCTTATATCCTGACCTTGTTGGGGACATGCAAAGAAAAATAGAGAAAAACAAGACCACTCTGATACCAGTAATGTAGATTTAAACAGGAACACAACAAATTTCAAAGATAACCATAAACACAAAGATGCAGTGGAAATAATGCTTCATTTCATTAATTTAAAATACTGAAAAATTCTTACAAAAAGAAATGGAAATAAACCAGCTAGGGCGATGGTAGCTTATCTTCGAGAAGAGATGTGGTGAGTACATGCCTTTGAACTGTGTTACAATGAGGCTCGAAGGCCTATTTATTGTTGAGAAACAATGGAAAACCCTAAACATCCAAAAGCCTAACCGTAGAAAATGAACGCCAAATTGTGGGTCACATTTGGGTAAATTGGTACATCAACTTCTCGGGGTCATAACTTTGGCATACGATCTCCGTTTGATGTGTACAATATCTCATTAGAAAGATCTATATGAGAACTACAACTTTGGGAAGAACCGTAATGGTTCATGGACCCATGTTGCTCCCAGGTTTCCCAAAAACATCATTTAGGGCCTCAAAATGGCTTGGGAAGTTTAGAACTTGAAAAGCTATTAAAAATATTAAGGTATGCTACAATTAAGGAAACTGAGAGTCTAAAAGAAACAATGGTGGGTGTTCAAGTGGAATTGGCTGGTGGCCACCAATATCCACTTGGATCAAAAAATGATTAGTTATGGTATAAGGATCAGTTATAGCTATGTAATAATTCACAACTCAAACAAAATATTCTTAGGGAATTACACACCTCTTCATTAGGAGGGCACCCAGGATTTCTAAAAACCTACCACAAGGTTAAGAAGGAATTTTTTTGTAATGGCCTTAAATTGGATATTCAAAATTTTGTGATGGAATGTTTGGTTTTCCAACAAAATAAAGTTGAAACAATTAAGACCCTACGGCTATTACAACATTTATTCATTCCAAGGCAACGTTGGGAGGAGGTTTAAATGGATTTTATAACAGGTTTACCCAAGTCCAAAGGAAAGAGTGTTATCATGGTGGTAGTTGAAAAAATTATGAAGTATGCACACTTTTGTGCATTATCTCATCCATTTAGAGAGAGTACAGTCTCTACTGCGTTTATGGAAATAATTCAAAAGCTACATGGAAACCCAAAGATTATTGTAATCGACAGAGATCCCATTTCACTGGAAATTATTGAACATAATTATTTTCTTGTCTTGGTACGCAGTTAGCTCATAGATCATATTATCATCCTCAATCTGATGGGAAAACTGAGATACTAAACAAATGTTTGGAAAGATATCCTTGTTTCTTTGTATATAATAAACAGACACAATGGGTCAAATGGTTGCCTTTGGTTGAATGGTTGTATAACACTTCCTTTCCATACTGCAACAAAAATTACCCCATTTATGGTACTTCATGGATATCATCCACCATCCATCACATCATATTTAAGAGAAAATTCTAAGGTTCAAGATGTGGAAGATCACATCGAGCATCAACAACAGGCTCTCCAACTTTTAAAGGATAACCTCACCTTGGTGTAGAATAGAATGAAACAACAGGTAGATCAACATTGCAGCGAAGGAATTTTTGATGTAGGTGATAGGGTATTCCTACAGTTACAAACATATAAACAAATATCTCTCAAGCAAGCTAAGAAGGATAATAAATTATCACCAAAGTATTATGGTCTGTACAAGGAGTTGCAAAAGATAGGTACTATGGCATACAAATTGGAGCTTCCTGCAACTTTCAGAGTGCACCCAGTTTTCCATGTCTCATTGCCTAAAGAAGGTTATACGTGACAATCTTCCAGTTCAAGCAATATCTCCAGAACTTAATGAGGAAGGAAAAATCATATTGAAACCTGAAGCAGTCAAAGAAACAAGAACTTGATAGCTACAAAATTTATCAATTTTAGAGTATCTCATCAAGTGGAAGAACTTACCCGTTGAAGATTCCACATGGGAGGATGAGAATTTTATACATAAGCATCCATAACTACTGAAGCGTTGAGGACAACAGTTTTTTGAAAGAGGGGCATGTTAGATCCCTATAATATTAGTGATTACCCCATTACTATTGTCGTTGTATCCCTTATTGTTATTGTTATGCCCCTATGGTCCCCATATTTTTATTCTTGTGCCACATAGAATCACACTATTATTAATTTTGTGCCTTTATATTATTATTGTTAGGTCGGCTTTGGTTATATTGTGACCCGTTAGACTCCTATATATAGAAAGGAGGTTTTCTCAATTGAATCATCTAAGAATTGTTTATTTGTGTAATGTAAAGGAGGTTGCCCCCTCGAAGAGGTTTGTTTCTAAGTTGTTGATCTATATTTTCTATATTTTTTTGAGTTGGTTTCATAACATGATATATGTGCTTACTATAAGCAACAAGGTTATGTATATGTGCATTCATGCATTAATACTTCTCATGATTAAAATTAAATTTAAGATCTATCGTCGGGCTTGAGGAGTAATCGAGAAGGCCATTATATAAAAATTCTTAAAACTAGGTTATCAGTAACCATGATGTACAAGTGATAAGTATTCTAATAGTGTAGTGCAACAATAAGCATTGCATATGGATAATATTGTGGAATTGAAATGTTATAGTTTCTTTAATTCAAAAGTAATGATGATGTGAGGCAGTCAAGAGGCTCACATGTGGTGAGGTCATATTTATTATAAGTATTGCGTAACTTTATTGCTGCAACCTAAACAAACATTTGATGTTTATGGTGTTATACAATAAATGCATTGTAATTGATGATGTTGTCAACAACTCACTCATAGAACGTTACATAATGTTTTAGCCACTGCTATCATCATAATAAAAGGGCCATTGTTCATATGTGTCACAATAATTCATTGTTGAAATGACCATATGTGTTATAACAATAAGTCATCTCTAGCGAAATTTTCTACTGAGTTGACTTTCATGTAAATCTCCAAAATTGTCATGCTTGAGCATGTGGAGATTCTGGTATCAAAAGTGAAGGAACAATTCATATATATGCATGATAGAATCTAGATGAAAGGAAAATTGTGAAAAATTGGTATTGTGAATGATGAAGAGAACTTTAGAGAGATTTTCTTAAAACCTCTAACACAATTTCTACCATTGGATCAACATTCCAAGCCATGACATGAACCGGTTGATGAACCGTGTGGGAAACTATATTGGAATTTATTATTCCAATAGGTAAGAAATTTAAATGGTGATTGGTACAATTGAGGTATATATGTAGGGCTAAATAAAATCACCTAACACTAGAAAATAAAATTAGATAATAAAGAAAAACATGGTTATAGCATTGTTGTATTGTTAGGTGATAATTAATATATCCATGCAAGCACATGTGTGTGAAGTATTATAAACATGTAAGAATATTGTATTATCAAAAGGTATAGTGAAAACTTTCGTGCATAACTACTTTGAATTATACATGGTCAACAGGTTTTTGGGGCATAAAAAGGGAAACAGTAAAACATATGAGGTGAATTAATGATCTGTTTAATATTGAGTTAATAGTCTGCTTTAAAGCATTAAGCAGGAGGTATGATTAAAATGAAAATATGCATGAATACAATACTATGTGATTGATATTGTAACGACATGACATCTGGAATTTATTTACACATCACATAAAACTTTCTTAATTACATAGATGAACCATGATAAATGAATGTCGGTATGATACTAACATGGTGGAAAAATATGTGGATAAAGTTTATGTCATGCAGGTGTACCATAAGGATGGTATTATAGGTTGTACCACAGCTGGACTATGTACAACAATACATATGGGACTGTATCACTACATATGCTACAAGGTTGAAAAAAATGAAATGTGTATTGGTGTGTGTAACATACATTGTGTGCAGGTATACATTAGTCATTGGGTGGATGTCTGGCTAGGTAAACAAACTTGGGGGATACCTAGAAGAAAGAAAGTAAGTTTGGTATAAGTAACTATGGTTAGCCATAGTTTGGCATACATACAATTACGATGAATATATGTATATGAATAAATATTGTGATGTGAAATAATCTATTATAACCTTGTAGGCATATTAATGTGGAAAATATGCTAACTGATGTATTTTATGTAGGGAGACTGCAAGAAGGAGGTGTTCGACAAGAACACAAAGGCTTGAAAGAATGCAAGTAGAGAACATGCATTCCCCAGATAAAATAATTGATAAGAAATAACTACTTTAATAATATTAAGTAACAGATTATGATATTTACCATAGTTAAACTTCTGCATCTATAAAGGAAAGCACTCCTTCAGACCAATGTAGGTATGGAAGGAGAGGTTTTGGGAGCACCCCTTGTGATAGATGTACATCAAAAAAAAATTTCATTAGATAGCAAAGCCACGAGAGCTATTGATTTAGAAACCAGCTACCTATGAACAAGGACATGTTGCAGTGATACATCAAGAATGGTGTAAAAATTTAAGGTGGGGAGTATGTAACACCCCTCCCTTGTGTACTACATTATTGGAAACCTAAGCTAAGTTAAAGCTAGGTTTGATATTCTCTCTTGTCTGTTAAATGTTTGTAAACCCATGATGAGGAAAGCTAGGTTTGATACCCTCCTTTTTGGGTTAAATTATTCAAAACCTAAGCTCAGGAAAGCTAGGTGATATGTAATATGAAAATAAAATGTGTTATTGAATACATTAATAAAATAAATCACTTGGAGGGTGGAGCACCAAGAGAAGGGAGATTCTTGCCAAGTCCCATGAGGAATGGGATAGAGATGAATCTTTCATGACAAGCTTCTAGATGTGATTCTAGATAAGCTTGGATGGATTGGATATCGATCAGACGGATGGGAGATAAAGATCCATCAGACATAAAAGCTTTGCGAAAGATAAAGGAAAGCTTTTATGTGGAAAAGTGTCACGGGAGATAAAGATGAGATTTTTTGGATAAGACCTAGGGAAATGGAAAAATACATAAAGTGGGATGCCACTAATGGTACCTAAATCATGAAAGAGGGTACTGAATACTTAGTGCATTGATCAATTGAGGACAATTGATCTTTGGCAAGAATTTTCAATTCGAGGGAATCAGAGGTGATTCATGGCTAGGTGGTGGTGATTCTCTCTCCAAGTGAGATTTAGTTGGTGTCATTTGCATGGAATGCTTGTATTTTGACTCTTACTCTCTCTCTATTTTTGTTCCAATTTTCCTATGAGAGTTTTCTTAGTTCTAAGAATAATTGAACGAATTACATATGCTTAAGTACTAATAGATTAAATGGTGTTTTCCTCTATTCTGATGATACTCACTTGGATGGAATCATGTTTATATTTATCCATACTTGAATTCAAATCATTTAACTCAGATATGCTATGGTTGATTTCCTACCTTTACATCTATTTCCTATTGTTAGAATGGTTAAATAATTCAGCTCAAGGGTATAGAAGTTGTGTAGTGAATGAATGTATGCATATAACTATTATTTCGCTTCAAATAGTGATGAAGGAGTTGTTGAATCTAATATTTGACTTCACTAAAGGTGCTCAAGGAAAACAGGGTGTCTCTAACTTATCTGATATTATTTATACCTTAAGACATCAGTGCATGCAAAAAATTATGGAGTAATGTTGTTCATTGTATAATGAGGTCGTATTGTCTATGCCATGCACGAGCTATATCAATTAGTCTCAATAGACTCGTAGATATATTCTATTATGTGCTAATAAGGGCGTTGTCAAAGATTTTGATGGTTATATGTTATGATTTTCCTTAAGGGTTAATCTGAATTATGAACTCTGACAACTCGATCTAAATGTTCTACTAGTTGGGGATGAGCGTAGGTAATCTTGCATGTGCATACTAAATAGTAGTAGCTTTGTATGCCCATGTACGTAGAAAATGTCTTATTGTTGTTACTTGGAATATTGCATTAAGACATAAAGTTATGGTAAGGTTCCATATCGAGAAAGCATATGATATTACACCCATAGTATATGACTAATCACCTATATCTCTCACAATAGTTATGATCCTTGATTTATTGAGCTAGTGACAATTGTGAAATTTGTAGAAATTCCCACTGTAGATCACCTAGCAATGCAATGTACTAAAGCAAAACACTTGATCTACTTCTACAAACAATTTAGCGGAAGCTTAATCGAACATGAGTAACATCAAGCATGAATAGATATAACTGAGAATGAGAAGTAATCAACCATAACACAGAAGATATAACACTGGGGAAAGCACCAATCTAAGATGCAAACTCTGTTTTATCATAAAAGTGGAAATCTTGTTCAAGTTACAAAAAGAATCAGCTCCCAAGCTATCATGCTCTCTCTACAATCAAACAATACAGCTCACAGACTCAATAAACATAGAATACATCTTCCTCAAGCCCTCCAAGCCTCCTATTTCCTTGCACAGTTTTGATTGGGGTCCAATGATATCACATGTGTGAATTGGCCTCATCACACTCACTGTAACCTCAGGTCCAACCATGCAATCCTTAAGGAATAATATTCCTTCTGCATGCAAGGAATATTCACCCAAGAATATCCTAGCAACTGATAGTACACTATCCCTCCATCTGATCTCAACTGGGTCTCTAACTGAACTGACATGCATGAGTTATCCATGAGTGAATCTTCAGTTATCTAAAATACAGTAATTACATGCATGCAAGCATTAACTAATTGAACTCTCATTAATTTAACAAACTGTTAAATTAATCTAACTGGACTTGACTCTATTAAACGAGACAACTAGATATAACTCAATATTACAATTCATCCTTATCTCTTTAACTAATGGATAAATCCCTCCATCAAAAGAGAAACTGTTGCATGTCCTCACATAGAGTTCAAGTTCATAATTCCTTAACTAATTAACGCAAGATGAATTAATTAGTAAATTTACAAACTATTGTTAATATCAAGTTCGAATTTTACTTCCTATGTATAGTCCAGGGATTGACTAAAATAAGAAGGTACCCTGAAATGCTATTTTTAGAAAAGCTATTTTTAGCTTTTTCACTTTTAACGCATTGTAGCTAAGATCTCCAATGGCTAAACTACTATTTATAGCCTAGCAATGCTATTTTTAGAATATTCTATTTTTAGCATTTCTTGTTGCACATTTCAACACTCCCTCTCAACAAGAAAGGGATTATTAGTAACCCCGATCCTATCTCTATGGAACTTGAAGTTGCATTTTGACAATGCCTTACTCAAAATATCTGCATCCTACTCCTCAGTCAAAACATACTTCAACATCATGATCCTCTTGACAACACAGTCTCGTAGATGATGGTAACAGATATCTATATGCTTGGACCTATTATGAAACACTGGATTCTTAGAGAGTTTTATGCAACTTTGATTATCATGGTCTATGACCATAGGATCCATCATCTGACCAAACAATCCCACTAGAATCTTCCAATCCAAATGGTCTCGCATGTTGTTTGACTGGCAGCCATGTATTCAGCCTCTGTTGAGGTAAGTGCAACTGATCTTTGTTTCCTGCTATACCAAGAAACCACAGCTAAACGAAGGTTGAAGATTCCTCCAAAAGTGCTCTTTGAGTCTGATGGAATACCAACCAAATCCACATCCGCGAAGCCCTACAACTTCACTCCCTTTGTCCGTATGTATCATAATTCGTAATGTGTAGTGCCTCTAAGATATCTTAGTACATGCTTCGTTTCCTTCCAAAACAACTTGGTAGGTTGAACCATAGCTTGACTCAACTGGTTCACGACAAAGCATAATTCGGGTCGTATGTTCACCAGATACATAAGTGAACCCACCAGCTTCTGAGAAATAGTAGCAGCTACTACCTCACGTGAAGAAGCATCCTCCTTCCTCCAGTTCCCAGCTAGAGGAGTCCACATGGGTTTGCACTTTTCCATTTGAAAGCACCTGAGTATCTCGTTAGCATACTTGCCTTGAGACACAAATACTTCCCCATATTTCTACCACACTTCCATGCTTAGAAAGTAGTGCATGAGGCTAATGTCCTTCATCTCAAACTCTCTTGCAAGGTCCTCCTTGCAAGATTTGATCAGCTGATCATCACCTTTCAAAATCAGATCGTCGACATAAAGTACAATAATCAATGGCTTACCTTCTACCATGATGTGGTAAAGGTTTGCATCTTCTTCAGTCTTGGTGAAGCCCAACCAAGTGAAATAGCTATCAATCCTGGTATACCAAGCACGGTGTGCTTGCTTTAGCCCATACAATGTTCACTTGAGTCGGAAAACATGTGACTCATGATCGAAGGTCTCAAATCCTTCAAGCTACTCAATGTATACCTCTTCCTCAATCTTCCCATTGAGGAACACCATATTCACATCCATCTAATGGATCTTCCAACCCATTTGAGCTGATAGAGCTAGCATTGATCTGATAGATGACTACCTTACTACGGGAGAAAAGGTCTCATTGTAGTCGATCCCCTCAACCTATGAGAAACCTCGGGCAACAAACCTTACCTTGTGTTTCTCAACACTGCCATCAGTTGCTTGCTTTACCTTGTAAAGCCATCAAGAACTAACCACTGACTTGTCCCCAGGTCTAGTGACAACATCCCACACACTGTTCCATATGATAGAATAGTACTCTCCTACCATTGCATCAACCCAGACTGGTTGCTACACTACCTCCTGAGAAGAAGAAGGTTCAGTTGCTACACACTCCCCAACTAGGGGCATGTAGCCAGTGTATCCCTCCAGAGATCTCCTCTTTGTGCGCTGAGAGGATGGCCACCCGACATTCTCTCTTGCATATAGCATCAATCTGTTAGCATCCCATGAGCGTTTCCATGCATCTCCAGAAGGCTCTCCAGAAGCGGTGGTCTCCACTACTGGATCCTCTGCATGTGGCCGATCCACATGATTAGAAGGCTCCTCGTCCTTTAGAACTAAAATTTCCTCATCACCATGCAACTTGAGCTCCCTCTTAAGCGACACTTGCATGGCTTTTTGATCATCAAACTTCAGATCCCTATGCACTACGGTCCTCTAACTGGCAGGTAGAAACACATGATAGTTGTGGGGTGTATATGTGTATCCCACAAGTATCCCCAACTTAGCTGTTGGGTCTAGCTTCTTCCGAGCGTCTTTGGTGACATGACAGAAACTGGTGATCCAAAGATACGGAAATGACTCACATCTGGTCGCTTCCCTGAAAAAGCCTCCATAGGTGTCTTCATCCGCAAAATATGATGAGGACTTCTATTTTGAAGGTACACTACTCTATTGCATGTCTCAACCCACAAATGAAGTGGTAGGCTTTGGGCATGCAACATTGCTCGAGCCACTCCAACAATAGATCTATTCTTCCTTTCAACGACCCCATTCTGTTGTGGATTATGAGGTGCCGTAAGTTCCCATTTAATTCCTTTTGCTGCACATTAGTCTTTAAACTGCTAGGAAACATACTCTCCACCATTATCACTCCACAAGGCTTTTACATTCTTTCCTAATTCTTTCTCTACCAAGGATTTAAATTGACAAAACCTTAAGAAGGTTTGATATTTGTTTTACATAAATTAGATCTAGCATCTACGAGAAAAATCATCAATAAAAATAAAATAGTACCTTTGCTTAGTGGTGGAGGTTGTAGAGAATGCTCCACATACATCTGAGTGAACTCGCTCCAAGATTTCTCCGACTCTACTATCCTGATATTGGAAGGAATATTTTGCATACATACCCAGGGTGCATCCTTTGCATGTATCTGTTTGCTCGAGTTTTCCCTTGGGTAAGCCAGTATAAATTTTTTACATGATATTCAAGGCCCCGTGATGTAAGTGGCCTAGTCTCCTATGACATAGCTCACCAATATCTTGGCTTTTCACCACCTCTGCTTTGGAACTCAGTGAAACACAATCATCTACCTCCAACTTGTAAATATTCTTTACTCGAATCCCAATTGGCTTGGTCTATTCGGTGACGATATGCCTCAGGAAAACTTTTCCTTGACTAAAGACTACATCATAGCATTTATCTTCTAGCATAGCAATAGACACAAGATTATTTTCAAACTTGGTACATACTTAATAGCAGATAGGGTGAGAGGAGCACCATGCTACCTCTGAAACACAACTGTACCTTCACCGAAGACACAATACTTTCGATCATTACCCATCTCGATCTGCATCTGGAGATCCTTCTCGTCCAATGCACTGAAGAGATTCTTGTCACCTGACATGTGGAAAGAAGCTCCACTGTCTAGGTACCAAACACATCCCACCATAGATGAAACCATGCATGTGATAAGTAAGAAATCCAACTCAAACTGTGAAGCTAGTGCATCACCATCAAATCCATTTGAGGAACATTTCTTGGATTACTTCTATGGACAATTCATAGCATAATCGCCGACTTCATGATAGTGAAAGCATTGCACTTTCGACTTGTCAATGTTCTTCCCTCCATGAGAAGATTTGGATTGGGATGCCTTCACTTTCCCTTTCTTAGCTTTACTCACTAAAGCGAGATTTTCTTCATCATCTTGTTTTGTTGAATATCCATCCTTGGTGCTTCGCCTTATCTTCTCCTGCATCAGATCCGAGCAAAGTCGTTCCCAATTTGGTAGTTTCTATCTTCCATTAACCGAGTCCTGGTAGCTATGCGAGCTCTTAGGAAGATTGAGGAGTGCAAGGCTCACCATATCATCATCATTCGTCATGATCCCTACACTTCCAAGCTCATACCCGCAGGTGGTGAGCTTGTTCAGGAATGTAGAGATTATGTCGCGCTTTTCGCACTTGATCTTTTGAAGTTTATCTTTTAGTGCCAGCTTCCTCTGATCACTACTATTCTGATAAATATCTTTCAATGTTTTCCACATGGAAAATGGAGTCTCCTTCCCATGGAGGCTCGAGACAATGTGATCTCGAACTCCCTCCAGGAAGATTTTCCTTACTCTAGCAACACACCTTTTCCATTCTGCTAGTTGAGTAACATCAATTGGCTTTTGTACTTCTTGATCAATGAAGTCCTTTAGATCTTCATCTTCTAATACTGGCTCCATGTGATCCTTCTAGGCTATATAATTCGAGCTTCCATCAAGGGCATATTCAAGTCTCAAACCATTGAATGCCATTGGTGAAATAGATGTGATAAGAACTCAATTCAATATTCAGAAACCAAACTTTGAACTTCTCCTACTTGTATAATGTTCTTCCTTGATCACCTTTACTCTGATACCATATAGATTTTCCCTTGTATACCACCTGGGAATGTAATTTACTAAAGCAAAACACTTGATCTACTTCTACAAAGAATTTAACGGAAGCTTAGTCGAACATGAGCAACATGAAGTATGAACATATATAACTGAGAATGACAAGTAATCAACCATAACACAAAAGATATAACACTAGGGAAAGCACCAGCCTAAAACCAAAACTTTGTATTATCATACAAGTGGAAATCTTGCTCAAGTTACAAAAGGAATCAGCTATCAAGCTATCATGCTCTCTTTGTAATCAAACAATACAACTCACAAACTCAATAGACATAGAATATATCTTCCTCAAGCCCTCCAAGCCTCCTATTTCCTTGTGCAGTTTTGATTGGGGTCCAATGATATCACGTGTGAATTGGCCTCATCACACTCACTGTAACCTCAGGTCCAACTGCACAATCCTTAAGGAATAATATTGCTTCTGCATGCAAGGAATATTCACCCAGGGATATCCTAGTAACTGCTAGTACACTGTCCCTCTATCTGATCTCAACTGGGTCTCTGATTAAACTAACATGCATGAGTTATCCATGAGTGAACCTTCAGTTATCTCAAATATAGTAGTTATATGCATGCAAGCATTAACTAATTGAACTCTCATTAATTTAACAAACTGTTAAATTAATGTAACTAGACTTGACTCAGTTAACTAATCCAACTAATTACAACTCAATATTACAACTCATCATTATCTCTTTAACTGATGGATAAGTCCCTCAATCAAAGGAGAAATTATTGCATGTCCTCACATAGATTTAAAGTTCATAATTCCTTAACCAATAGACTATCAAGTTCGAATTTTACTTCCTATGTTTAGTCCAGGGACTGAGTAAAATAAGAAGGGATCCTGAAATGCTATTTTTAGAAAAGATTTTTTTAGCTCTTTCACTTTTCACCCATTGTCACTAAGATCTGTAATGGATGAACTACTATTTATAGCCCGACTATTTATAGCAGTGCTATTTTTAACATCTTTTATTTTTAGCATTTCTTGTTTAACATTTCAACAAAATCTTAACCGTAACTGATACAAATTTTTTAAATGTTATGTGGTATAAAGCCTTTTTTGCTAGGTGGGCTAAGGAGGTTTGTTATAGTTGCAAGAAAGAAGATAAGAAGGACAGACATGGATGTTTTGGCTCAAGTTTCTAAGAGAGAGAAGTGACAGAGAAAGACTTCCAGTTTTGAATTTTTTCCTAAGGACATGGAATGGTCTCTGTGTGGGGGAATGTTGAGCCTCATGATTTCTTCATTTTGACACTCTCCCTTACCTACTTTTCCTTTCTTGGACTATCATCATCAACTAAATAGGAATCAAACTACAAGGTTTTTGACATGGTAAGGTATTTAATTGTCATATCTTTCATATTTAATAATTTTCCTTGTTATTGAGGGAATATTTGTCTTAGCTGCCGAATTTTCACAACTTTGCAACTAATGTATGTTTCTGTAATCAATTCCAAGGTTTCCTAGGATCAAAGGTGCTAGCTAAGATGAGAAAGATATGGATAGGTGGAGATTTACCCTTTAATAATTTCCTCCTATTTAACTAAACTGATCATCAAACGATTGTTTGATTGCATGGTCAAAGGGTAAAGTCAGCTTGTTAGTGAACCGACGAGTGGGACTCTCAAATTCCCGTGCTTCATGATTCTCTTTGCCAAATAGAAAATCATGAGAAATGATATTTTGATATTTGTTAGAAGCTTAATTTAGAACTCTATTAGCTAGGGTTTTCATAAAATCCCTGAATAGTTATTGACACGGTATTTTATAAATACCATCCAGAAAACATGAATAGGGGGGTAATATTTATATGCAATCGTATTCTTTCAAACTTTCTTTTATCTATTTTTGAAGAATGAAGCTTTGATGCATAGCTGGCTATTCGATTAAAATTTTGTGATTTCCTATTTGTGGGGGGCCCTCCAAACATTGAAGGTTTTTCATATTTTGTATCTTTTCTTTATCATTTTGCTAGTTGCTCATATGTTTTAAAATCGTTTTGCAGTTTTGATTTCAATCAGATAGTGATAGAAATATTTCACTAATAATTCATTTTTCAAGTTGATTTATAATGATTCTAATGGTAGAGTAATCACTTTTCATAAATTTCTTCATAATTTCCGTGTGCTTCATTTCAGAGCTTGAGCAATTTCTTTATATTTTTATTTTATAGTATTTCATTTCAAAGCATGAGTAATTTCTTTATGGTTTTCATTTCAAAAACATGAGTGATTGATAATGAGTGAATGTGTGGTTTTCATTTTGAATAGAAGTGAATTTTATTTTGGTTTTTATGCAAAGGATTGCTAGAATGTTAGATGAATAGTTATGCTTTTAGAGATTAAATTTGTGTTGCAATATATCATAAGTTTTCTTAATGATATAGTGTGAGTTTTCTTTAGGTTTCATTTTTCAGTTGTGAAGGGCATTTTTTATTTTATTAGAAAGGAGTGGGGAAATTTTAGGAATATTTAATATGTTAAATCCATTTTCTTTGAAGAGTAATATAGGAATAAAAAATACCGTTATAAGTAATTTTCAATAACTCAATCATGCACATTAATAATCTCATTTAACAAAAAGGACTTCTAGCATATATAATGCACTTGCATTTCACAAGTTTACCAACTCTGGTGGATAATTTATATAAAAATTTAAGACAATTAAATTGACAAACACTAAGTAACTTAACTTTATATCAAACTTTAAAGAGATATAAAGTAATTAAAAGAAAAGGAAAAAAACACAACTTGTATTTTCACTTTTAAATGTAAAGAAGGTTTATAATTCAAAATATTTTAATATAGTACTTAAATAAGCTATCTCAATATCCATGTTAACTCATATTTCAATACCAACTTCTTAGAGGGAGAGTGCTTTAATGTTGTGCATAGTAAAATATTTTAATGTTTAAAAAATTAAGTAGTTGAAAGTTAGAAAAAATAAAATAAAAATCAACTATTTTTTAATAACAAAATATGTAATTCATTCAATTCTTAATATGAAATTAATATTTGGAAATGGCTAGAGATGATTTCTCCGTGGCTATGGCTAGATATGACTACTTTCTGACTAAACATAACCACTATGTCACTATAGAGATTAAGGAAGAATAACTATCATTATGCAAGCAATAATGACTGATTATATATTTTTTATCATAATAGAGCTTACCACGTAATATTTGATTATGCAAGAAACAATGACCCATTATGTTTTTTTTATGATAATAGAGCTTACCAACTCATATTACGAGCTTGCCAACTAATAATAAATCCTACTAGGGAACAACCCATTTTTTTTTAGTCTGAAGAAGTTGTATAATTCTTATCCCTTAATATTTTTTTTGATACATAATAAAATAATATTTACATCAAAAAATAATAATTAGTAACATTTGAAAAATAAAGTAAGACATAAATAAAATGCTTAAAATTTCATAAATACTAAAAATAATACTTACATCAACAAATTAAAACTTAGTAACATTATTTTTTTTTTAAGTAAGACATAACTAAAATACTTCAAATTTCATAAACAATAGAATAATACTTACATCAACAAATTACTAAATGGTAACAATTAAGAAAAATTAAAGTCATCCATGAATAAAATACTTCAAATTTCATCTCAATTTACATCGACTTTATCTAGAGAGATAAAGTAATTAAAAGTATAAAGAAATTAATTTACTTTTGTTTTTGTAAGATTTGAAGGATTATATCTTCATCACGTCTAATATATCACTCTGATTGGGGTGGGGAATTGAGCTAGTGACTTCACATGAAGGACTGCCTTAGCAGAGCACTTGACCACTATCTATCCAAGACTCCATGGAAAATCCACTTTTAGGTATGAGGAAAATACATAATTCCTTTTGTTGGCTTGAGGGTGCCTAACCTAGGTTCAACATTAATTAGCCAAACAAATCGCTACACTACTGGCCCTTTCGACATCAACCCATAGAGTGTAGACCGAAATCTTACTCGAAGCAGTATGGGGGGATGCTGGAACCAATTTTACGCACCCTGATATGGTTGTGATGTCATTTGATTCCCTCTATTCCTTCGTTCGTGCAGGTCACTTCCCTCTAGGGATTGCAAGACGTGCCCTTTATTATGTCCTTTAATACTTCGAAAAAATGGTGTGATTGACCTTCATGCAGCCCTAGCATACTGCGCAAGTACTTTCGCACTGCTATGGAAGGGTGTCGTACAGATTCCCAAATTACTCTACATGACTTGCTTATATTATCAAATAATTATTGTTATCCCCAGGTAAATTGATAATCATAATTGTGTTCAATTATTCAATGTAATTGCATTCATTCATGCATCACATAAGCATAATAAAAGAAATTCATACATATCATATATAGATGCAATAATAGAACAAAGACA
Source organism: Pinus taeda (assembly GCA_000404065.3). NCBI lineage: Eukaryota > Viridiplantae > Streptophyta > Pinopsida > Pinales > Pinaceae > Pinus > Pinus taeda. The sequence goes on along the minus strand of APFE030409514.1, from coordinate 20,904 downwards.
TAGGAATTTCAGAATATCTTTCTTTATTAATATCTTCAAAGTGTTTACAACTCTATATACCTTGCACACATAGTTGCAGGGGTCCATGTACATAGCTACAGATGTCTACGCTACACCTCTGCACACTTAGCCGCAAAGACTCTACCTATGCCACCACCCAAGACTTAGACTTCCTACTTCACAGCAACGACTCTCTTACATGTTCAATAATTCTATTGATGCCTTTTACTACTTAGAGCTTAGATCTTTTTATATAATCCCATGGTCCATGGACCATGGGTAGATATCTTACAACTGACTTTACTTTACAAAACTAAGGGCGGACTACCCTTTATGACACATAACACCTTCACGCTCTACGAGCACAAAATGTGGAGTCTTTACATTTTTATTACAAAATTTGACTCAAACATAGGTTTTTAGCCCTAGAACTTCCCTCAGGGGATCCTACTCCCAGCAAGCCCCCAACACAAACATCGTGACTCACCCTCAAGTCACTCAGTAGGCACAAAGATCTTTGCGTGAAGCCCATCCAGCTCAACTTCTATTACCGCTACCTCATGTGTGCACTGAGCTGCCACCTGCTTCACATCTTCCACTGTCTTCTCGGTCACTGCTCCTCTGCTGTGAGCTTGAATCTTAATTTGCTGCATTGCTTGCAAAGTCACAAGTTTTCCTTCAATATTATCTGTGATTGCGTAAGCTTCCTCTAGCCAGGACTTTAGTCGTGCCTTCAACACTGCTTCCTTGTGCAATGCTACGTCCACCTGTTCCTTTAGGTGCTTGGCCTCCTATAGTTTGGCAAGCCTTTGTGTCAACACAACGGTTTTTATTGTGCCCTTAACTTCATCATAGCGTTGTTGTAGCTCACGCACTTCCGTGTCTAGCCTCTATGCATTTGGGTCCTCCTGCAAGCTTGTAAGGACCTCAAGTGATTGCTCAAACAACTGCGTGCAGTCTACCACTACACTTTCCACTGCCACAACTGCCTCTGTGACAATGGTTATCGGTTGTTCCTTTACTTCTGGTGGTGTGGAGGGCTCAGACCTTAGCTGTAGCTTAGTGATTTGCATATTCAACTATAGTTGAACCCGCGCCATCTCTGTCAGTGTAAAGCTAGACAACAATTATTTTTTTAAATCATTGACAAGAAAAACAAATATTCTGCAATAAAAAAATAGGCTTCACTTTTCTTTTTATTTCTAACTAGGCTGAATGTAGTTGGAGTAAAGCCTTTGTCACCAAGATTTTTTAAAGTTATGTGGAGCTTGAATGTTTTTGGGATAGTTTAATTTACTCAGAGTTTTCTCCATTCCTAAACTCTTCTTTAAGAAATTTGAGTATGGATTCTACAAAGTTCTCTTCCTAAATCTATCTCCATGAAATTTGAACCAGGATTCTGCAAATATAGAAACACTTAGAAGAGTTGAATTAACTCAAAATGTGGCTCCCTTCCTAAACCCCATCACTCTCCATGAAATTTTAATTAGGATTCTGTAAAGATTAGCTTTGTGAAGCTTGGACACCCTTGGGATAGTTTAATTAACGGAAAGGTTATTCCCTTCTTAAACAACTCTCCATGAAACTTGACCCAGAATTCTGCAAAATTTTGCGCAGTTTAGATGTTTTGAGATAGTTCAATTTACCCAAAAATAAATCCCTTTCTAAACCCCTTTTACATGAAATTTAAACCTATAAATAAACACTACACAAACCACTTGTATAAAATCTAGGCCTCTTGGGTTAAGAAAAACACTGACTTTACCTTGATATTAAAAGTGGAATTTGGAAGTAAAGATCAAAGCTCTCCATAAAGCTCATTCAAATTCTTCCTTCATTGTCACTCATTTGCATTATGAGAAAGCTTCATTATCACAACCTCCTCTGTAACGAACCTAATTTCTTAACTTTTAAGTCCTTAATTTTTTTTTTGGTTGATGACATACCCGAATATCTAAGGTATTTACTCATACCTCTCTCGCACATTCCACTATAGAGGAAAGGTCACATCTTAGTGCATTAACCGACCTTCCTTAAGTGGTCTTAGTACGTAATGTATTACTAATATCACAACATCACAATGTTAATGCATTTTTCCATTTACGGATTTATTTAGCAAATCAATTTATTGGGTATATGGATATGGGGATTGTTCATAAATACAATGTTTCACATTTGATTTCTAAACAATAAATATAAATAGCATCCTCATGTCGATTCTCTAAGTTTTGATCACCATAGGTCTATTAAACATTGGATTTAACATATGGATTTCGACTTATGTACAATGACTATAATAATAAACCTATGACACTCTAGAGATCTATTACCCATAGGACTGACGTTCAACATTTAATACAGTAATAAATACTAAGGCTCACGCGATTCCCAACATTAACTCAGGTGGATTATCTCTGAGAATTAACACTACTGTAAAGTTACATTGTTCATACTCCTTTCATGTCATAGAGGTATTTATTTATGACTTGTGGTCCTTAAAGTTCACACGACACTTGTGCCTGCATTTTATTTAATTTCAACAAGACCTTGGTTGTACAGACCTAATGTGGCATGCACCTCCATATTTATTTTTGGTACTCAGAAATCGACCAATGCTACAGATGATCCCTTCTAAGATCCCCAATTTTGAATATTTTCGCTAACCCTTAAGCATCGCTTTACTCTACCCTCTCACTTCAAACCATACCTCTCCTATTTTCGTTGTAGTATGTTTTCATGGAAGCCCTAGAGGCAAGAGGGTTTCATCCCCTTCACCTCTATCATCCTGAGCGACAAGGTCGTCAGCCCTTCACCACGGTACACCTACAGAGAAATATAGGTGTTAAAGTATGCAGCCCATAGGGTGTTGGAACCATGCGAACAACAACCTCTACATTGGTAAGTTTCTTTGTGTTTGACAAAATAGCCATTTTAATGGAGTATCTTCTTTGAGGTTAAGTAGTTCATAATTTTATATCCTTTTTCTTGCATATTTTTAATGAGCTTCACCCTTCCATCAGAGCAGAGGGTATATCAGTCTTTTTCCTTCATGCTACCTTTGGGTAGGGATCTGTTCTAACCCAGGTAAGTTCTTATGATACAGTTTGGTTAACAATTTTTTTTTTATCTACCAATTTCTTTACGTTTATACTTGTATTCTACTTCCCCTAACATACTATCATTTAACGTAAATTATTTGAACAGGTTTGGATGCTGGATTCCAGCTTTTTCATCCCTCATAGGTAATCAATTTCTCATTTTATTATTAAATATGGTGTGTTTAATGTTTAGAATTATATTACATAAAACACTAATTCCTACGGTTTCTTCTCACGTAGGTAATCCTAATCTTAGAAGTCCCTAAGATACCTGTGCACTGGCTACTAGCATTTAACCCTTACACATTTTTCCGTTGCATAGGTTGGTCCTCTCTACTCAATTGGACTCTCTTTGAGGATTTTACCCTTTTTGTGTTCATTCTACAGCTGGCATACTTCACGGTGGCCACGACCCATGCAAGCTGTTTTGGGCTGTTAGCTGCCACCATCATGAATCTTTAGTTTCTTTTCTTCGTATTGAATTCTGTTAATCCTCGGCTAAAGGATTCAGTAGTTTAATAAGACATTTGTATATGACCATTTATGAAAAACATATAGATGCTCATACTATGTTTGAAGTCTCTATGTATCCTGGAAATCCTAACGAATCTTTAATGCACTTGAGTCTATATGAATTTATATATGTTAGTTGTTTTCAATTTTGTTCATGCTTATGATTGGGGCATGTGATTTCCATTTGGAATTTTATTGTTATACCACATTTGCCCGTTAGGGTACGCTCTTGTATATATGTAGTTTGTTCTGTTCTTTTTTTTTTTTGTTTTATGATTGTCATTCCGTACCTAGGATTAAAACAACTTCAATATCTTGATTATCATCTAAAAGGTTTAGAACATATCATGTGCTATTGTTCCATCTATGAATATCTGCATTGATTTCTATGATCTGAGGCTTTCGCACTATATACATGTTTGAGCAAAGGCTTAGATTTATCCTTTCGGATTTCTTTATTTATTTGATTTTATGAGTAAACCAATTCTTGTGTAAATGTTGATATAGTATACCTTTATCTATCCTCTGATCACTGGCTCGATTCTCTTAGGCTTCAGAGAATCTGGCATATGCATTTCTCCAGGGATTGTACCCATGATTTATGGTTGGGGCAAGATCTCGGCTCACAGTCTTCTCGACTTTAACATGTTACCTACCCTCGCTTCATGGCACATTAATTTGTTTACAGGATTATACAAAATTAGTTTTCCCTTTATTTCATCTTCTTATTTATTTATATACATCACCTCTATGTATAGCTCCGCTGACCAGTGGGTACATACTATACGATTCTTAATGCGAAAACTTATTAATTCCTTCCAATAAGATTCACATGTATTATGATTTATTATAATACCCCCCCGTACATTACTTAACCTCCATTCAACGTATTCATAATCTTCCATGCTAACTAAAAAGAATTTTCTCCTATAAGATTAATAATAACACGAATAATATAACGTATACAAACCTCAACAATCTGTTTCAGTAATATTCAATCATCCATTACAAATTGGTAACCTCGATAACAATATAGCTAAAGTGCCTTCGTAACTGTCATGTAATGAGACATGTTTATCCATTTATCTAACATAACTATTTTTTTATATAACTCGATAGGAAAATAATTTTTGATATATAAAATAATCTTAAACATAAATCATATGCTGCTAGTAATATCACCTACCTGTTATGATCCATAACAATCTTTCCACTACAAGACATACTCATAAGTCACTATATGAATAAAACATGTGATTTATAAATCGAACATGTTCATCCTAACATTCATCGAATCTAATTTCTATGGCATAGTAAGAATTTTTTGACCAGAATTCTTATACTCGGAAAATCACTTGCTGACTTCACCAGACCTCCCAACCATGAATCCTTTGATTCCCCACGAGCTATGACAACTTTCCTTCTGCATGGGTAACCTCTACTCTTCTTTGATAATGCATATTTTTTTTTTCTATGTAAAATTAATCTATTAATATGTATAGAAATATACAAAGAGGGCAAGGCCTCGACCAAGGTATCGTAGAGTGTCAACAAAATCTGGACTGCCGCAACATTGGGGAAACTAGTCTAGTGAGAGTAGAAACCTCAAAAATGGTATCACTTCTCAAGTCCAAACCCCACAAAAGAAACAGTAAGATGGTTCCCTAACAATTAGTCCAGCTAGGAGACTAGAACCCAAGAAACACTAGAAAAAACAAAAAGACAAGATAATGAACACCTGGATGGCCACAGCTAGCCTTGAACTATTATTAGGCTGCCCCTACCTATTCTCCCTCCCTTGGTTTCCACCCTTTTGTTTCTGCTGATGCGATATTGCGAGGTGATCTGATCGCAATCATATATCGCTATATGTAAAGGCCTTTCCCTTTGGTCTCCCCATTCTGCAATCAGCCATCGGGTCCACATCATCGCATCGCACATTTGAAGGTGTAAAGGCTTCACCCCTTGGTTTCTGTTGATGCAATATTACAATGCGATCTAACTGTAATTGCGATCTAACTGTAATCGCATATCACTATATGTAAAGGCCTTGCCTTTTGGTCTCCCCAGACTACGATCCTTTGTCGGGTCTGCATCATCACATCACACATATGAAGGTATAAAGGCTCTTCCCTTTGGTTTCCGCCAATGCGATATTGCGATGCGATCTGATTGCAATCACATATCTGATCTGATCGCAATCGCGATCTGATGCCCTTTGGTCTCCCCATTTTGTGATCTACTCGTCCTCGTTTAATCGCCGATCACCATTGCCATCGAAGCCTACATGGCAGGCCTTTCAAAACTCGAACCACCGTATGGGGAATATGCTTCCTATTGAACCAAGTCAGTGCAAATTTGTAGTTGATTTTGGTCATCTATGATATTGAGAGGACCGTAGTGTAGAATCTGGTCCTGATCTCTCCTAATGTTTGGTAGAAGACAAGAAAATTTGTTACAGTCACTTTTTACATGAATAAAAGTTATTGCTTACGTGTCTTTTATCCATTTCTCTATTGTTTCAAGCCTGGTCATTTGTCTACAACTATTGACAACTCGTGAAGAAGATCTTCCATGTTGTATTTGAGTGGCAATATTGATGAGGATTTCAGTATCCCCTTCTATAAGAATTGGATAGAATTTATGTTGGTCAGCGAGCTTCATACCTTGCCATAGGCCTTCCAATTCTACAGAGTTGTTCATATCCCATCCAATGGAGCCAAAAAAAAGATAATAAGGGTTGGCCCTCATGATTTCTAAATATGTCTCCATATCCTGCTTTTCCTGTGTTGACTTTAGAGGCGCCATCAAAGTTTAACTTAATCACTCCTGTAGAGGGGCGTGACCAATGTGAAAGCTGCCTGGTTGCAGTGCTGGTTCTATGGGGATTCGATTGAACTTGTGGGAGCTGTAGATTGCAGTTGGCCCAAATTCTTAACTCCTGTGGTTGGGTTGGAAATTCCTTCATTTTCCATTGATGCAATGTGAGAGTTTCCTTGATGTTTTGACATGGGTTAGTCCATATTATTTCTAAGGAAGTTTGATGATTTTTGAAAATTTGTTTATTTCTTTCCTTCGAAATTGTCCATAGAAGGAGAACCGGCAGGATGGTCCATGACTTGTTGAGAATTTTGCTATTGTAGGGTGCTGGAGTCCAATTATAGATGGTGCCTCTTAAATCCCCAAGAATTCTACAAGGTCTTTGCAATCTGAATGTGAGATTTTCATAGAGTTGATTGGCCATGCGGCAGGAATCCATGAGGTGCTGAATGGTTTCTTCATTATTTTGACAGTTGGGATAGTAAGAAGGACCATGAAATCCTCTTTTAATTAAGTTATCCCATGTGAGAATTCTCTGATGATACAAAAACCATATAAAGGTGGAGACTTTGGGCCAGATCCCTGTAGTCCATATACATTGCCAGGTAGGGTCTATTGGTTCCTAACTTTGGCACATTAATTGGTATGCCTCTTTGGTGGCGTATGTGCCTTTCGGTGCGTAGCTCCATCTTAGAACATCGCTTTTTGTATAGACTCTGATTCGTCTATTGTGAGCTCTTTGTGTAGCGCAAAGTTATAAGCTTCCGTTGCTTGCTGTGCTATTTGCCTTACCGGTTTCCATTGCCTAAATCCTTGTGTCATGCCAGGATTCCAGAAATATGCAACATTGTCTCCCTGGTTAATGTGGTTTGCATGATGATTTGCGTTTGGTAAGAATGCTTCAATTTTGGGTCTCTGTTGCGAGGAGTCCATCCAGAAATGTTTTTTCCTCCCGTCCCTTATCTCCCAGAAGCTATGCTAGTAGATTACCACTTTGTGTTGCTTGGCTATGTTCTACATTAGGGAAACTGTAGGTGTAGTCGTGATTCTTATTAGTTCTTATTGCGGTCTATTGTTGGCATATTTTGTTGTCCATAGTTGCACCCATAGCTTCTATTGATAAGAAACGCATTACCACCAAATCCTTGCACCCATCAAAGTGTTTCTTTTTTGAGGATCTCGTAAACGGAGGCCTCCCTATTTTTTGGGCTTGCAGACTTTATCCCACTTGACTAGAGCCCATTTTTTGTTTTGTCCTATGGCACCCCATAGAAAATTGTGTTGCAAATTGCAAATTCTTTTTAGAACCCATTTCGGTGCAGCAAGCACTGAGAACAGATAGAGGGTAATTTATTGTAGAACAACTTTTATCAGGACTAGTCTACTTGCCATATTGAGAGTTCTATAAGTCCAAGATAATATTCGAATTTCCATTTTCTCTATGAGTTGATGCCAGGAAGCATGCTTTAAGGCTGAGTCTATAAGAGTGGCGCCTAAATACTGAGACGGAAGCTTGGCTTGAGAGAAACCAATGATGCGAGTGATGATCCAATGGGTTGGAATAGGAGTATTGAAGAAAACAGTCTGAGATTTGGAGGTGTTGATGGTGGTCCCTGAAGCTTCTGAAAATGTGTCTAAAATTTCTTTGAAGTTTCTAGCTTCTTGTACAGAGGGATGACCGAAGAGCATATTGTCATCTACAAATTGTTGATGGGTGATGACAGGGGATCCATGGACAGAGAGTCCTCTGAGATTATTGGATTGGATTGCATGTTTTACGATATGAGCTGGAGCTTCAACCATAATTTTAAAAAGAAAAGGGGACAATGGATCACCTTGCCGAATTCCTCTAGAAGGGTGATAAGGTTTAGAGGGGATCCCATTGACAAGGACAGAGCAAAGTGGAGAGGATATGAGAATCATCATCCATCGAACCTAGGTTGAGCTAAAAACAAAGGCCATTAGCATCGGTTTTATATATGTCCAACTGAGTTTATCAAAGGCTTTGGAATTGCCGATTTTTAGTAGCATATTTGCTTGCTTGATCTTTTTCAACCAATGAATGGTTTCATGGATTAAAATTATACCATCTAGAATGTAGTGGCCTTCTACATATCTAGATTTCTCTGGAGTGATGAGAAGAGGGAGGACCGATTTTAGGTGATTGGCTATGAATTTCAAGATAATTTTGTAGACAACATTGCAAAGGGCAATAAACCTAAACTTCTTCGGAGTGCTTGGTTGTGCGACTTTGGGAATAAGGGTGATGAAAGTTGAATTGAGAGAGGGGAGTAACCAGTGCGTTTATCTTGATTCTTCTACCACATTCCAAACATCTGCTTTAATAAGATCCCAAAAGCGATGGTAAAAATTGGACATGAATCCATCAAGTCCCAACGCCTTCCCCAGCATTAGTTGATTGGAAGCCTCTTCAATTTCCATGATTGTGATTGGCCTTAGTAGTAATTTATTATGCTCCTCAGTGATGAGTTTAGGTATATGTTGTAGGATATCATTGACATCACTTTGTCTGTCTGTGGGTTGTTCTTGATGAAGAACTTTGAAGTGATTTATTAGCTCTTTCTCTATGTCTTCCTATTTTTCCAATTTGTCTCCTTGAGAGTTTTGAATATGTGAGATTGTGTTGTTCATTCTTCTTTGTATGGTTGTGCTCTAGAAGAACTTAGTATTTCGTTCCCGTTCTTTTAGCCATCTGATTCTTGATTTCTGTCGCCATAGTAATTCCCCTTGTTTCCCTCTTTCATCTAGCTATGTTAGTAGAGTTTGTTCCTTCTTGGCATGCTCCTTTGTTCTACCTTCTAGGATGATTTTCTGCTGAAGCTATATCATGCTCTGCTCTAGGACTTTTTTCTCTTGGAAGATGTTGCCAAAGGTGTTATGGTTCCAGATTTTGATTTGTTTTTTGATATGTTTTATTCTTTGCTACAATTCGTACGTAAGTGAGCCTCCATTGGGAATAAAGCTTTCCCAAGCATCTTGTACCACAGTGTTAACTCAGGGTGGGTAAGCCAGAAAACTTCAAACTTGAATGGTTTTCTGTTGGAGTTTCCTGGATTCTTCCATTTTAAAGAAATGGGCCAATGATCCGAGCTAGCTAAGGGTAAGATAGAGGCACTTATATCTCCACCAAGATGAACAAAATTGTCTGAGAGTAGAAATCTGTCCAACCTGGATGTTATTTGTTGAGTACCTGCTCTTTTGTTGTTCCAAGTGAAAATGTTGTTGTCAAAAGGTGGGTCCATAAGACTATTGTGTTGAATATATGCTTTAAACTCATTGCTTTCTTTGTCTACCTTTCATCTGCCTCCAAGTTTTTACTCTACCTATGCTATCATGTTGAAGTCTCCTCTCGTTATCCAGAGTGGATAAGCTCTTAGAGCATTGAGGATCTTCAATGTTTGTAATTGCTTTATCTTTTGCATACTTTCCTAGGGGAAGTAAACATTAGTTAGGTGTCCGTGTAAGTTGGTGACTATCAGATGGAGCATGGCTTGAGTGAAATAGTGTGACGCATGGATATTTGTTAAGGAAATACGCTGAGAATTCCATGCTATGGCTAATCCTCCTGATGCACCGATTGCATCGACTATTGTTGTTTGACATCCTGCCCAGGCTTTGGATAAAATGGGTTCAAAGGTACTGGCACTACATTTTGTTTCCTGCATGAATACAATATGTGGTTGTTCTTGTAGGATCATGTTCTTCAACATTATTTACTTCCTGGGACCATTAAGTCCTCTTACATTCCATGAGATGAGCTTCATGGTTGACTGGAAGGTAAAGATCGATAATAATTGGTCAACTTGGAGCATCTTCACGAACCCACTAGCATTTCCCCAAATAATATGGTATGTTGTAGATCTATCTTTCTGCCTCTTTTCTTTCCATCTTTAATGATATGTTTCCCATCCCATTTACCTCCTTGCTATATGCCCAATGTATTGTTCTGATGCACCCTTCTGAGCACTACTTCCAAATTTTCCAATTCTCTTTCCGGTATTGAGTCGAACTCTTTTCTTTTGCAGGCTTGCTCTAGACTAAAGATGTCTATTTCCCCCAGATCAAAGCTTTTTGGTTCCTCTTCCATTAAGCTTTGTTGACTTCCCCCTTCCTGGTGGATTGGTGGTTGAGAGGGTTTTTCCTGAATATCATCTACGTCCATATTTTTATCAAACCATAGGGCTTTGTGAATAATAGGATTGGGGTTAGTTTGCGAATCTGAGGCTGGCTTTTTGGAAGGGATAGTTTTTGAGGGATGACTGGTGTTAGATTGGGTGAGAGTGGGGGAAAGAGGTTTGGAAGGAGTAGAGCTTGGGTTTCCTGGCCTAGGCGTTTTTGAATTGAGTTCTCCTAGGTCTATCAGAATATTAAAGCTATTGCTGGAGGATGGAAAACCAGAAGATGGAGCTACATTTTTGGGTGCTGAGGGAGGCTTCTTGTTATTATTTTTTATGTTGGTTACCTTGGTGAAGCCTACTGGATCAGACTTATCGCCAGAGTCTATGGTTTTAGGCAACATATTTAAGGGACAGTCACAAAATAGGTGACCATGGGTATGGTATCGCCTACAACGGAAGGGTACATGTTCATAGTCAAGGCACTGAATCCATTCAAATTCATTGTGAAGAAGACTTACCATGTTTGGCAGCGCATGGAAAAGCTTCATGTAGATGTAGATCTGCGCATAGGATGTGTATCTTTGTAGCTTAGTTTCCTCTGCCACCTTTATAAACTCACTTAGTCCATTTCCAATTGCTGTTAGCGAATCCTCATCCCAGTATTCTAGGGGAAGTGAGTACAAGTGTACCCAGACTAGCGCCTAACTGAAATCTTCCTTATTAGGGTTGAATCTTTCGACCCAGTAATGTAGATAGAGACCTACTGCATTGAAGAAATCAGGGCCTCCATCCAGGACCCTGTTCCGGTCTTCAAGGTAGTTGAAAGTGGTAGTGAAGAAGCCCTTAGGGCCCAACAATAGAGTTACATGACCTTTGGGCTTCCATTTTGAAGTGATCTAGCTTTGCAGTGCTTTTTGAGTAGGCAAGAAGCCTATGAATTTGCCAATCAGGGCATGATCTTTCATGTATTGTATTTGCACATTTATCCTGTGACTAGGCAGCTTGATCTTGGGTGTTTCTGTAGTGATGAGCTTGCATGTGGGTGATGAAGCATTCTTTTGCTTGCCTGAAGTCACTGGTTTGTTCAATTTCTCTTGTTCCAAGTCTTCCTGTTTATACTCCTCCAGCTTCTGTTCAGGTTATGTTTCATCCTTCTTTGTTGTTTTAGTTTCGCTCTCAGTGGCGTTTTCGTTATTGGACCGCTCGTTGTCCTCTACTTAGCGGAGTCCTAGAATCAGATCTGACAACTTTGTTGGGGTCTGTAAAGCTATGTGCTCAGACTGTGTGCCATGGAAGAGTCAGTCAGGAAACCTAGCTCCTTAATCCGCCATCGCTCAGCCTTTGATAATGCATATTTAACATCATCTTGTTCACATATTTTTTTCCTGGTAGCATCTTGCCTTCAGGGGTTTTGTTTCCCCTTAGCCTAGGATTTTTCCATGTTTTTCTTTTTCCTTAAAGCTAAAAGCCTGCTTTTTCACATGTTGTGCTTTTATTACCAGTGTTTATCTCCCAGCAGGTTAACACAATTATATATATTTCAATATATAATTTTCTTTAGGAAAGAAATCGTGGCGAATTTAATACCTCTCACATTGGGGTGAGTTTCAACCTCTTCTCTATGACCAACCCATGAATTTTCCAAAATTCATAATTATCATAGTAATAATCTATATTAATCAAAATATAAACATCTACACACTTATTGTTATAATCTACTAGCATATTCTCTTTTTGCAGTTATTCCATAATGTTTCAAGTTCATGAAAATGGGAGATATTACATCATCCCCCCCTTAAACTTAACACCATCTTCGGTGTTATTATTTAGTATGAAACAAATCAGGTTAGTTAGCCCTTATAACCTCTTCTTTTTCCCAATTCACCTCCTTACGAGTAAAGTGTTTCCACTGCACTTTAATCTGAGATATGAACCGATTCCAGAATATGGTTTCCCTTTGCTCTAGCATGTGGAGTGCTTCAGGCAAAAAATATCCTTCGGGCTCCACCTATAAAATATGCCAATCAATTACATGAGTTCTCTCATCTACATATTTTTTTAATAATGATACATGAAATACATTATGCACTTTAATATGAGTTTGTAAAGTTAATTGATAAGCTACTCGACCTATTTGATCTAACACTTTGAATGGTCCATAGTACTATGGTGCTAATTTAGCACAGCTACGAGTACTCAATGTACTCTTGTGGGATATAGCCCTTAAATATACATGTTCTCTAATTTGAAATTCCTTAACACTTCTTTTTTTATCTGCATAATGTTTCTTTTTGTGTTCAACTATCCGGATATTTTGCTGAATTCTTTTCACCATATCTTCCATTTCACTCAATAGTTTGGGTCCAAGAATCAACTTACCCTTTGGTTGACTCCAACTGAGAGGAGTATGGAATTTTCTACCATATAGAGCCTCAAATGGGTGCATCTTGATGGATGCTTGGTAGTTGTTGTTGTAAGAAAACTCAGCTAAATGTAAATAGTCTTCCCTTTTTGTGGGTCTGTGCATCACATACATTCATAGAAGATCCTCTAATACTTGATTTGTTCTTTCAGTTTTTCCATCCATCTGTGGTTGGTACACTGTACTAAAATTAAGTTTGGTACAAAACAACCCAAATAGGAACTTCCATATTTTCAAAGTGAATTTTGTGTCCCGATCTGATACTATTGCTTTTGGTATGCCATGTAATATGAATATATCTTTCATAAAGATATTTTCTATTTGTGCTGTCCGAAAAGTCGACTGTACAAGAATGAAGTAAGTTTCCTTGGTTAGCATATCTACTACCACCATAATGGAATCATGTTGATACTAGGTTCTTGGTAGTTTAGTAATGAAATCCATGAAAATCATTTCCAATTTCCACTTCAGAATAGGTAGTGAATTCAGAAACCCTGCTGGATGCTCGTGTTCTATTTTCACTTGTCGACATTGCAGACACTTCACCAAATAATCATGTATCTACTTTTTCATTATTGCCCAGTAGAATTATTTCCTTAATGAAATTATCATTTTATGGTATCTTGGATGTCCTGCATATTGTTCTTTATGTTGTTTATCCAATATCAATCATCTGAGGGGTGTGCTATTTGGAATCACCCATATACCTCAACAGGTGATCAGTCCCTTTGAACTAATAACATACCTTGTTTTCCTACATTGCTATATTTGTTTGTGCAATTCTTCGTATTGGGGATCATGTTGTCTTGCCAACCTCACTTGTTCCTCAAAATCTATTGTTACTCCAACTCCTATATGTGTGACTTTAGCATGGGCATGCCAACTTAATGCATTAGAAATTTTATTCTCCTTTCCCTTGACATGTTTAATTTCAAATTAAAATTCACTAAGAAAGGTGAGCCATCTTGCCTATCTTGCATTCAGATTAGCTTGAGTAAGATGGTATTTAAGACTGATGTGGTCGGTCATTAAGAGAAAAATTTTACGCAACAAATAATGCCTGCATGTTCTTAATTCATGGATTACTGCGGCCAACTTCAAATCATACAGAGCATAATTTCTCTTATGTTTTTTCAATTTACCGGTCTCATAAGCTATCACAACATCATTTTTTAACAATAACCCTCCTAGAACCTCAAGGCACACATCTTTGCGTACCACAAACTCCTGTTTCGGATCCGCTATCCATAACACTGGAGCTATGCTCAACATTCCTTTTAGTTCATTAAAACTTTCCTCACACTTTTTGGTCCATTCAAACTTTGTTCCATTTTTTTGTAATCAGGTGATTGGGTATGCTATTTTGGAGAATGTTTTCACAAATCTATGATAATATCCTGCAATCCCCATAAAAGAACAAACCACAGAAACATCCTTTGGTACTGGCCATTCCAAAATCGCTAGGATATTTTCTACATACATGTAATCCTTCATTGGATATGACATGTGCTAGGTACTTTTTATGCTTCTTAACCTGCAAAGTAATACCGAATAGAGAATATACGAAGAAAGATACCCAGAACACAAAATATGCGAAGAAAATATACCCAGAACACAGAATAGCAATGATTTTATTACTCCGAGAGAAATTTTCACAGGCCTCTTCGAGGGGGCAACCTCCAATAGAGCAAAGCTCGATTACAAAACAAGACACGATGCTCCTTGCAGGGAGTCTCTATCCTTTATATATGAATCATACATGCAATACCATGGGCCAATACCGTGGGTTTTATTAATACCATCTATCTA